>PVKS010005743.1:0-82981 GCA_004027875.1 Aplodontia rufa
TTTTTTTTTTTTTGGAGGAGATATTGTGTTTCTGCTTTAAAAAATTTAAGGGGGGCTGGAGCGGTGGCTCAGTGGTTTCGGTGCTTGCCTGACAAGCACAAGGACCTGGGTTCAGACCCCAGCACCACGTACACAACTGAGTGTTGGAGCAACTAAGGCCATGTGAAAAACTAAATAAAGTTGTTTCTCTCTTTCTCTGTTTCTCTCACTGTCCCTCTCTCTTTAAAAAAAAAAATAAAATAAAAAAAAAAATAAAAATTTAAGGGACCTTCCCCTGGTCTAAAGCTCAGATTCTTCTTCCTGGTGCACTTCCTTTTGCAGGTTACTACAATTACATTTCTAGTCTCATCTCAATGTCAAGGTCCCTGCTTTAGCCTGCCCTGTATTCTGTGTCCACCACATATGTTGGTTCTGGTGGGCCACAGCTGAAACTTTGTAAAAACCCAACTCTTCCAGAAAACTTCATCTGCCTGGGAGACAGACACATTCACATCTTTTTCTTCTTTATTATGGATGGCAACACACAATTTACTGCTGGATAAAAGTTATTACTTTGGCTACTTACATTTTTTTAAGAGAGAAGGACAGTGAGAGAGAATCAAGAGAATCAATTTTTATTTAGTTTTTCACATGTCTTTCATTGCTCTGACACTTAGTTGTGTATGTGGGTGCTGGGGTTTGAACCCATGTACTCGTGCATGCTGGGCAACCACCGTAACTCCTGAGCCACCACTCTAGCCCCCAGCTACTTATGTCTTAACCCCATGTCTAGCTTGGAGCTCTGGGAGGCAGAGATTCTGTCTGTTGCTGCTTTAGATTCCCCTCAAGGCCAGTTTAGCATTTTGCATTGAGTAGTAACTTGCTAACAATTCATTAACGATGTTGATGCAGGAAATCCAATTATAATGATTAGTTCATACAATTGGGTTTGGATTAAAGAAAAGCATGTATTGTTTTCTTTCTTGTTAGAAAAGATCCTGGAACTTTCCCTCATACTTTTAGGTCAGTTCAGGACATAATGTTTCATAGTCAGCATCAGCATGGAACTAAAATGATCAAGACTGGTTTAAAGAAATGGATTGGCTGATGGGACTGTGCGAGAGGTGGTACTTGTCTCATGGGCTTACTTTGGAGGAATACAAGTAGGCAAAAGTGTTTATGGAGCAACCAGAGATGAAGCAATGGGGTGTTCAAGAATATCTCGAAAATATGTAAAAGTTAATTTCAGAAATGGCACCATCTGAGCAAATAATTCAGTCTTTGCATAGCTGGAAAAGTTAATCAAGTTCACAAATCTTTTAAATCACACTGTCCCTCACCTCCAGCCCCTTCTAAATTGCTTATCCTCCACAAACCTTGTAAACAATCTGCAGAAAGTTCTCAGGCAGAGAATAAAGGTCAAAGTGCTGGAAATGAGCAGTCAGACCTGCCACTCAGCAAGGTGCCCTAGGGTGGCAATTTGAGTGGACATGTTGTGATTGGTTGGTTTCTGTTGGGACATCACTTCTGGGCAGAAGGAACAGCACTGGAAGTACAGACTGTTCTATGTGGTAGGAGCACAAAGCACCAATGGGAGAATAACAAAAGATGAGACAAAAAACATAGCTAAAGACCAGAACATGCAGGAATTATGATCAATGATTTGGGCCCATGAACCATAAGAAAACTGTTATACAGAGACATAGTATAAATATATGCACATTTTTGAAGGATGGGAGAGACTGTTTATCAGGATTTTTTAAGGGACCAGGTAAGAGATGATGAAGATGAATCAAGAACTTGGCAGTACCAGTCGATAGGAGGGAATGGATAGGAAAAACACAGTTCTAGGGAAAATTGATTGAATTTATGTTTAATGGGGAAAGTGTGAATAGAAGTGTTGAGAGTAGTCAGAATCTAAAATGTGAGTGTTCTCAGTAGTGGCATGTGCCAAGAATATGCTGATATTTCATGTTCATTTTCATTGTCTTACCTCAAAGTTCAGGGGATGAGTCGTGGCTGAGCATATGTAAGACATTTGAGTTGAATGTGTGTGCTGGCAACTCTTGAAATACAGTCACTCCACTTGACCACATTTTTGGTCAGTGAGAGCCTAGACTGGAGCAATAGCACGTTTAGAATTGCATGGGGCCGGCTTCCCATGGCTGAAGGAATATGGAGAATGTTCTGAAGGTTTATGGGAACTATGAAAAGAGCATCCAGGAGCCTTTGGACAACACCATTTCATAACCAATGTGCAGAGTATCATTTTCCCTTCTTGCAGCAGTTGAATTCTGGGTCTTTCCTCACCTGTCAGACAGGAAGGCTGAGAGAGCTGTGATGGAAATGGGCAGCACCCTGAGTCTGGGAGGACCCTGAGGAAAGCCTTGGAGTTATTTCTCATGGTGGAGCAGAGATTCACCCTGCTGAAGCCTGTGTTCACAGAGAAGGAAAAGGTAAAACGTTGGTTTACAAAACCCAAGGATTTACCTTCATGACCATCTTTCTTAATAGTTCTTTAATTTTGCTTGCCTAAATAAAGGAAAACCTAAAAACCAACAGACAATTTGAAATGTTCTTCAATTTTCTAAACTGGGATTTATTTCAAATGATATTTCTTTAAAGATGGAAGCCATTTCCTCTTTAAATGAGCACCAAGACTATGGTGTCTTTACAGTTTTAAAAATAAGCTATGCTCTGGACCTGCAACGAAATATTTAGATGTCATAACCTGAAAAATAACCTCTGAATTTTCCCACACTCTAACAAATCCCTAAACTGCCAAATGGATATGTACCAACATTTCGAGATTCCCCTGGGAATGCATTTGAGAATGCTTAATTCCAAAGAAAGAAAATGTTAGGAGAAAACATACGCACTCAAAAAACAGGACTTTATACCAAACAGTGGTCTCATGTCACAAGGAAAATATCTCACACAGAAGATGATACTTCACACACACACTAATTTACACAATATAAAACTTGATTATAATTTAGATTTTGTTGTCCAGAAATTAATACTTTTTATTATATGAACATCTTTAAACCAAAAAAAAAAAAAAGTTATACCTCTTTTCAGTCACATTTCTTATCTGTGGAATGAAAGCCACATTTTTTTCTATTCTAACTTTACTAAAAGAAAAGACAAAGAAATAAACATATCCCTGCCCCTTGCCCCCTGTTATGCTTGTTTTACCAAATCCAGTCCCATAGTGAATTCAGCCAAATCATTCTTCATGCCTGCTCCTCAGCAGCTGAGCATTGAAGAAAGTCACCCCCACTGCAGATTAGTGCTGTGGTCAGTTCTCGGTGGCCACATCATCCGCAGGATGATCTGATAATCGAGCTCTTCCACTCCTCACAACGCCGGCTGCATATCTTCCCTCTCCTCAAACATCTGGTCTTCTCCTCTTCACCTTGTTCTACACAGATGACGTTGGATATTTCACACAGAAAACATAATCAGATTGTGACCACATTCCTATAAGATTTTATAATAAAGGGATTACTTTTTCCAGCAAAGGAACTCTATAAGAATAACCAAGAAAATGAGAAAAACAAGAACAATGGGGTAATACCAACTATGAAACTATAAATTTATCATAATTAAATAATGCGTAATTATTGATGGAAAAGACAATATGTCAATGGCATAGACCAGAGACCGAATTTAAAAATAAAATTAAATAGCTGGACACAGTGGCACATGCCTATAATCCCAGCAGCTTGGGAGGCTGAAGCAGGAGGATCCCAAGTTCAAAGCCAGCTTCAGCAACTTAGCAAGGCCCTAAGCAACTTAGCAAGACTCTCTCAAATTAAAAAAATAAAAATGGCTGGAGAAGTGGGTTCAATTCCTACAATCAACCAATCAATAAATAAATAAATAAAATAAAGGTAGCATTTAAAAACAGCAAAAAGGTAGAATTTCTAACAAGCCATATTGGAAAAAACGGCTATCAGTCTGGGAAAACAAAATTATATTTCCTCTTCTTACAATTTAAAAAATTGATAGATTGAAAAAGCTGTATGTTAAATACAAAATAATATTATGAAAGTGCTAAATGGAAATATAGGAGAGAATTTATAATTTTCATAGTGGAAAAGGCTTTAAAAAGCAAACCAGGATAAGGAAAAAAAACTGTTTCTGGACAGTTCCATGTGGCGAAGCACTGAGGCTCATACTCTTCTCCCAGCAATGACAGTAGTTGTAAGTAGTGCTCAGGGGCCAACCTTACTCCTCTTTGTGCATCTTAGTATCCTTCGTGGTTATATAGGGCCTGGCACAAGTACGTGTTCCAGGTTTATTGATTTGACTTGACAACTCAAATTAATTTGATCGTGGTAGAATCTTGGGGGCAAATAGACTTTAACAAACAATACCCAAATAATAGTAATCCTTCCTCGTTCACAAACTATTTTCAATCCCCAAACCCAACAACACTAGAATGCAGGCAGGGAGAATGGCAGGGTTACAATTCACCCCGTTCCTGCTTCACCAGAGAAATGAAACAATTTCTCCAAAGTTTTGGTCTGGATCTCTTTCAATTAGGTCATGTTCTCTCTAATTATAATTTGGTACAAAAGCCAGGTGGGGCATTTGGGGGTTGCATTCCTTAATTCTACAGAAACATAGTAGCTGGAAAAACAGGATTAAAAACTGATGTTTAGGAGCTGGAGTGGTGGCTCGGCGGTTACGGTGCTTGCCCAGCATGCCCAAGTACATGGGTTCAAACCCCAGCAATCCACGTACACAACTAAGTGTCAGAGCAACTAAAGCCATGTGAAAAACTCAATAAAAATTGATTCTCTCTCTCTCTCTCACTGTCCTTCTCTCTTTAAAAAAGAAAAAATTGATTCTCTCTATCTCCTCCCCCCCCCCCCCGCCACCGCCCTCCTCTCTAAAACAAAAACAAAAACAAAAATGTTTAGGTGTGCCTTTTTTTCTACAAATAGAGAGAGTGTATAATACCTGCTACAAATACCCAAGCCAAGCTATGTCATGATTTTTTGTTGTTGTTTTGTTTTCATGTTTGTCAGGCAAGGTGGTATCTTGTGCACCATTTCAAACCCTCCTAATCTCACCTCTAACCCCAGCTGGTGCAGGGGGAACCCATCTGAACCAGTGTCAAGCATGCCAGCTGACATGGTCCTGCCTCATTCCACACTTTTCACCTTTCACTTTCTCCCCTGGGGCTTCTGTGGAGTTTGCTTGGCACTCAGGTGTGTGCAACCCTGAGGAGAGCAGGGTCAACACCCATGGGCTGCCCCCATCTTCGGGGAGGGGAGTCTTTAGGTAAACTGTCCCCATGCAGGGGCAATTCTGAGTTACTTTTCACTTCAGCTTTTCAGAAGGTTGGGTGGGGTCAAGTGTCAGCCACCCACAGCCTTGAGCAAGTTAGCAACCCACCTTTGTATGGGCCTTCCCTGTTTCACTCCTCTTCCTCTGGTCTGCTCCCTGGGATCACATTCCCAAATGTACCACCTAGAGTTCTGATCTGGGAGGAGTCCAGACACAGACCTGTGAATCACTTTCTTTTAAGGGAGGACTCTTACTATACCATATCATTTTCTAACACTTGTTTCACGCTTTCAGGAATCCCTATGTCATTGTCCCAACCAACTGATGAGAGAGACATCATTATTTCTGTTTGATAGGTGAGGAAAATGAGGCTCAAAGTAGTAAATAACGTGGCAAGGGTCATAGTGAGTAGAGAATGGTAAAATCGGCACTCTGCGAAGGTCCTCTGAGGGGAGGTCATTGTCAGCTTTGTTATAACACAGCTGTCTCCTATCAAAATATTTGCGGAGGGCTTTGATCTCAGGGCCTAGCACTCTGGAAAGTGCTCTTTCTCGCTTATCAGCTCTCTGCCATAACACCCACAGCTGTTCCAAACACATCCATGTTTTTTTCCAGCCTCAGATACACCATGCATAGATGACTTTTTGTTGTGAATGAGTACAAAGGACTAGAGTGGTAGCTAGTAAGAGCTGAAATGACCCACAGATAGATCACTCCTCCAATCCTTATTATTTATTATCAGAAAATATACAAAAATAAAACAAAACCAAACATAGAAAAACACTGCCCAGGTATGGGGTGGTGGAACTCTCACCAAGCAGCAGCACTTGAGCAAAAAAAGACACAGGGGTTGCAGAAAAGAAAGAGTTCAAGGTAAGTTAGCTGGGGAGGGAAACGCTGAAGAGGAAGCAGACCCTCAGCTTGCACCAGTGAAGGAAGGAGGCATCCACGGGAAGATGGACACTCCTGCTCACTCCCACGGGATGGAGGCATGGTCGATAGAAAGCAGCTTGGGTGTTTATAAATATAATTGAAACATTCTCATATGGGACCACTGAAAGAATTTAATTCTCCTGGGATTAAAAATAAAAAGACTCAAGAGGATCATAATAGTGATTTTCAAATCTGTGAGGCTGTGATCTTTCTAGTGCATTCCTTTTAAAACCTCCAAGTCAAGCATCTTTGACCTCACTTGGCCCTCCCATCAATTCATCCACCTTCTTTTCACTATCTCCTTTCCCACATGGGCCAGCTCAGATTTCATAGGCCAGCATGGTAAGCAGTTCCTTGTTTACACCCTCACATTTCTCACTCTCACTTATTTGGTCCTTGCCCCAGGGCTGAAGAGGGGTCAGAGGCCGGAGCATGGGATGGGGCAATCTCCCAGGATCCAACCTCCTTTTCCTTCATGGCTGTTAGAGAGAGGGAACTTTCATTCCTCATCCTGCTGTTTTCTCCCACGTGGGGAATGTGAACTAGTGTGTTGCACTCCAGGCTTCTTTCCCCTCTCCCACTCACCCTTCTCCACTCCTTCCCCAGCAGATGAAATGATACACTCAGGACTGGTGACTTTGGAGGGAGGCTCTGGGCCTGTGCCAGGTGGGAACACTTTTCTTGCTTCTCTTCTCAAGTTTGGCAGGAGTCACTCAATTTTTGCTTTTTCTCCTTCATGCTGTGAGTTTCAGGGAAGGTCCTGGGAGAGGTCTGGGATGGTCCTTTGGAGCTTGGAGCTTGGAGGACGGGGTAGGCCTGATTCTAGGGTTCACTATATGGAAGCTCATTTTGTCCTCAATTAGAAGCCAAATTTTCCAGTTGCTATGTTCCTCCATCCTGAAGGGAGCTTGCTGCCTTCCAAGAATATTGATTATCCTCTATTCGTGGAAGATGGAAGCAAGGATAGAATCAACCTCTCTTCTCTCTCTATTTTCCCTACGTACCTTTCCTGGAGACAAGGTACCCCAGACTGCACCTGTGCACCAGGGACTTGGTAGAGTGCAATATAAACATTTGTCACATCAATAAAAATGATTGATGCTATTATGTTTTAAAGGAGACCACATTTAAGGGGTGGGGACTGAGGGAGGCCTAGAGTTTGGTCTCAAAGACGCAACAATAGCGTCAAATCTTCAATGACCTCAAACTCTTCATGCAACCAGGCAATCCTAATAGATTTTTCCCATCAACTCACTCCTATTCTCTTAACAAGATGATTTCACTGATTCTTCTTTGTCCTCAGGCCCTTTTACTTTCAACTGCTAGGCCTACTTCTTATTTTACTGAGAAATAAAAGCATAATGAAAGGTTTCATACATGTACAACAACATATGTCTGTGTAGTGTCCTAATGCACTGCCTTCCCTCCCACTGCAGGGCTCCTCCCCAAGGCCAGTCCCACCTGCCTACCTGATCACCCTCCCCACATGCAAGAAGCTTGCTCTTGCAATAGCTGCCATTTCTGCATCATCAGTTTCCCTCTCTCGGATGGATCATTTGAATAAACACACAAACCTACTGTGCGATCTCCCATCCTTACCAGACAACACCTTCCTCTTACGTCACACCCCCTTCCAGCTACTGCTTCATTTCTCCCATTCTCCTTATGACAAAATGCCTGGAAAAAAGTTGTTCTACTAGCTGTCTCTTACTCCCTCTTCTCTCATCTTCTCCTGCACATACTCCAGTCAGACTTCCCTCCCATCGTCCCTTGCCCGCTCCGTCTGTTGTCAAGATAATCAGTGAACTCCATGTTGCAAAATATGTGGGCAATTCTTGGACCTCATTTTATTGGACCTATTACCATTGAATAAATCTGATTAAACTCTTCTTCTCTTCCTCCTTCTCCTTCTCTCTTCTTCCTCTTCTTTCTCTTGCTTCTCCCTTTTTTGTATAGTCTATTTTTTTAAAAGCACTTGTAGGTTCACGAAAACACTAAGAGAAAGGCGTAGAGATGTTCTTACTCCTTCTTCAAACACTTGCTCACCAGCCAGCCTCGAAGACTGCCTTCTCTAGGTGCTTTGACCTTCGAGGCCACTTCCCAGGCTCATTTGCTGACTGCCATTTCCATCAGTGTTGCTGGGGTAAGCAGGCAGTGCACATGTGAGGAGTGTTTGGGGCATGGGTAAGTGTTTGGATTAACTGAATACAACACTCCATGATTCTGTGGTATTGTATTCACAGAGGTCAGCAGCAGCTCCCTGGACACCAGAGGGGTCTCTCACAAGTATTCACCTTACAGATGAGGTATCTTCTCTCACTTCCCTTGACTTAGGGGGCTTGGAGCTGGCTAGGTTTTCCACCGCATCTCTGACTGTCCCTCCGGCCTCTTTGCTGACTTCTCTCCCTCTTGCTGGCTCTTTAAGCCAGTCTAGGTTTTGCCCAACACTGTTTTTGACCTTCTGCTCTCCTGTTAATCATTATCCTTGGATGATATCAATAGCATAAGAAAGTTAGCAAAAACTGCTAGAAGAAATAATTAAATCAGCAAAACACATTTTTCTTTGCATTTTGGTGACAAGTCCTGATTGTGATTCAAAACACCCAGTTTTGAGCCTAGCACTGCCACTCAGCAGAATACTAATTTGTCTGGATTTCTGTTTCTGCATATTTTAAATTGGAGATAAAATACACATTATCTTAACAAATGAATTTGATGTATATATGGAAAGATTTTGTAAGATATCATCTAAGCCAAAAACAGAAATTCTATTGTGATAGATCATAAAAAGGAGTCAATGATAATTGATATGAAGGGATTATCTTTTCATTTCTACGTACTTGCAGGGAAAAGGTTATACCTGCTGTTTAGGCCATATGTCAAGACTCAATCAAATCAGTAAGGCGTTGGAACTGTTCATGGACTTGGAATTGTATTTCCAAATAATGTGAAAATTGGCAGCCAAGAGAACTGAGCTGAAATACTTCTTTTGTCCACATCATCCAGGACTGCATTTCACCCCTGGAATTTGATTGTCTTCCAATCTTCACTGACTTCACTCACACCCGCCCTGCCTGTTTGCTGATGGGAGCTGGAATCTGGCTACATCATCCTCCCCAGAGAAGGGGCTCACTAGGGCCGTCAGGCAGGCGTAGCCGCACATTCCTATGCCAGAGAGGGGGTGCTTCGACATAGTCCAGGCTGAGCTTTCCTGTTAACTAGAGATCGGACAAGGAGCCCACGTCTGTTTACTTTTGTTTGTTGTTATTGTTGTATGTTTTGCTTTCCCTCATGACGGAGAAATGTGTGCACTTTGAGGGAGGAAAAAAAATGAGAAGCCATGAGAAACTGAACTTGTTATTAAAAGCAAACAGCATTTTAAGTCACTCAGCAGAGAATTTAACAGCTCTTGTCTAATTGTTAACACACAAACCTCCCTAACCAGAATGAGTGTGGGGGATGACTTCTTAACTGGATCTGAAAATCAACCCTTTCCCCAAAAGCCTGTTAAAAATTACACACTTGGAATTTTGTCCTAGTCTGACTCAGCTATTGAATCCTCTTTTGGATGGGGGTGGGAAGGGAATAAATAACTTCATTCCATTTAATCTAGAACATTTTTAAAAATCTGGTATCAGATTTGAGTACTTGCTGAAGGTAGGGTGACCAACCATCCCAGGTTGAGAGGTTTTCTGGCGATACAGGACTTTTTGTGATTTGGCAAACTGGACTAACTGAGTGGATCCCCCTAGAAAGGAAACCCTGTCCAAATCATTTATAGGTTATGAGGAAAACGAAGCCCAGCAAGACGAAAGAATTTTCCTAGTATCACATAGTTATCTGACTGGAGTGTTGGAACCAAACCAGTACTCGAATGTCCTAACTCCTGGTTCAGAGCTCCTCTGACCCACTGCCCTTTTTAACGATAGGGAGACATAGATTCAACCATGATGAAGAAATTGAGTTTGATAACTGACTTGTAGGTAGTTGCTTTGTTCAATTCATTACGTGAGCAAAGGAAAGCAACAATCCAAATGCATTCTAATCTGTAATCACAGAGATGCAAATGTTCTGGATCATGTAAAAAGAATGTCCACTCAATAGTCACGTTCATAACAGCGTTATTCACAATAGCTAAACTGTGGAAGCAACCCAAGCGTCTGTTGGTGAATGGATGGATAAACACATGTAGTATATATGTACCATGGAGTATTATTCAGCCCTAAAAAGAAAGGAAATTCTGACATATGCAACCTTATAGATGAACCCTGAGAACATTATATTAGTGAAATAAGCCCATAACAGGACAAATACTGTATGAGTCCACATAGACGAGGTACTCTTGTGTTATCTACATTTTTCTTTGTATCTATCTTACAAATCTAAGATAAAAATACTCCTAAGAGTATTTGACTTCTCGGAATAGTCAAAATCAGAAAGACAGAAAGCATAACAGTAGTTGCCAGGAGCTGCGGGTGGTGGTGGTGGTGGTGGTGGTGGTGGTGGAGGCAGGGAATGGAAGTTAGAATTGAATGGATATAGTTTGCTTTGCAAGATGAGAAGACTTCTGGAGATGGATAGCACTGATGGTTGCTAAAGTATATGCAGGTACATAATACCACTGAACTGCACACTTGAAGTGTAAGATAGGGAATATTTTGTGTGTTTTATCACAGTTTTTAAAATGGAAAAGCAAAATGATGATGAAGAATATTCATCTATTCCATTGGCACAGGGTTTCTGTTGAGAGGTCTGCAAAGTGCTTTGAAGTCATTTATTAGCTCTGGGATGTTTTGTCAAATCAAACCACATTCTTTAGATAAGGAGTTTAGCTTGCTTTGATATCTAATGCCCTTCCATTTAGCTGGGGCATAGAACTTCCAGATGTGTAGCACCACGTACACCCAGCTCAGAGCTCCTGCCAGCACATAGTAAGTGCTACATACTCATGTTCCAAAGAAATAAATGACAGCAAGGGCCAACATTTATTTTAAATATTTAATTAGAGGTCGGTTTACCTTGAAGCTGGTAAAGCTTGAATTTAAGAACCTCTTACTTTAACAAGTTTCCTAGAACCTGAGAGGGGCCTTAGCAGTATATTCACATAATCATATATCCATAAGTAAAAATAATGCCAAAATTAAGATTTATCTTCTTTTTTTGAAAGAGGATTTCAAAGGCATATAATCTCCTAGTTCCACAAAACCTCTGTCTGCTCCTACACTTACTCTCTAACTGCTCTGCAAATTACTTTGCTCCATTGCCTCCCAGAATCAGGACGACCATCCTACGTGGTAGGTGCCATTGCTATCTTCACTTGGAACAAACTGGGTAATCAGTCACAGCTGTCCCACAGGGAGTGACATGTAAGGATTTGCACCTGAACATTTGAGGCCATCTCTACAACTCCATGGAACACAAGAGGTGGCCAAACCTAACTCCAGTGCATGTCAAATGAGGTCTCTACTTGGTAAATACTATCATTTGCCTGATGTAACTGTAATAACAATAATGATGAAGACTGGTCTTTTAAAATAACCTATGATTTGGGGAAAACATTAATTATACAGGCTTTTCCTGTCCCCACCCCCATTTCGTATTTTTGTTTAGTAGACTGAAGGCGATTTAGGAAAGAAGGGGGAATGAAAAGGGTGAGGCTGAAAAGAAGAGAGAGAGGAACAGAGATGTTATTCTATCGTAAGGAAAATTGTCCTTGCCCTGTCCCTGGCTTCTTGTTCTTTCTTTCTGAAGGGTGTGCAAGGGTGCTTTGTCCCTTGGAAAGTTCCACTCCCGTTTTATCTTCTATTTGTATCTGAGATGACCCCCCCCAAGACTTCTACCCCCGGGTCCCTGTTTTTGGTTTAACTGCTCTACAAGTCAAAGGGCAGACCAGGGTCTTCCTTGTAAACACCCTCTGGGCTACTCCCGGAAGAGGTGAGCAGCAGCCACCGCATCCTGTCTTTATTCTGGCTCTTGGAGCAATTAACACAATTTTATGTTCCTTTATGATTTCTTGGGACTGATAGGAGAATGGAATTGAAAATGTCACAGCATTGAAAACATCCTCCCATTGATACTGGCTGCGCTCTTCAGATTCAGATTCTCTGACTTAGAAAACTCTTTCACATGCCTGCCTTTGATCAAAAGCTGGGGGCTTACACTCTGTGCCTGACCCTTAGGAAGTGCTGCCAAACAAGTCCCATCTCCTCAGAGAAGCACTACCATTAACTCAGAGACAACCCCTCCCTAGTTTTCTGAACCTTGTCCTGTCTTGATTGCCCTACTCTGTCTGCAGTGCAATTGCCACCCAGCTGACCAAAACTCAGGGTCACCTCTGCTGACCCTGCTTTCCCCTCTGATCTCATCAGTCAGCAGATACGATGGGTTTTCCTTCCTGTTGATGCCCAAACTCTTTTTCTGTTTTCCATTCTCTTTGTTGATACTTTGTTCTAGGCCCTTCTCATCTTGCATCTGGGGTGTTGCGATTGCTTCCTGGCTGAGTTCCTTGCCTTTAGAGTAGCTCCCTTCTAGAGGTGGATTTGTCATTTAGCTGATAAATCACAAGCTCCAAGATGGCTTACTGGCATAGACAGATCAAAAATGCTTGTACCTAATTTTGTGTTTGCAACATTATGTTCTCGATCTGTTCCACCCCTTCTCCACTTTGCACCGGGCTGCCAGATTAATCATTTTTTTAAAAAATAGATTATCTTTTGGGGAAGTTTTAGGTGCTGTTCAGCAAAACTGAACAGGAAGTACAGAATTCCTGTATACTTCCTGCCCCCACACATGCACAACCTCCCCACTGTGGACACCCTGCACCAGAGGAGGACATTTGTTACAATCAAGGAACCTGCAGTGAGTGACACATCATCATCACCCAAAGCTCACGAGATTAACCATTTTAGGAGCTGGAGCGGGGGCTCGGCAGTTATGGCTCTTGCCTGGCACGCACAAATACACTGTTTTGAACCCAGCACCTGGTACACACAACTAAGTGTTGGAGCAATGAAAGCCGAGTGAGAAACTAAAGAAAATTCATTCTCTCTCTTAAAAAAAAAAGATAAAAAGATTAAGCATTTAAAAATACTGTTCCTTCATGTGAGCCTTCTGCTCATTAAAATGCTGCCCATTTCTCTAGGGTCTACTTCCATACTTGAGTATTTGAGGTCTATAATCTGCTCTCCAATTTTCCTTTCCACCTTGTTTCCCAGTAATCATCTGTCCACACTCCCCGCAGAGGGTGCTACCGGCTGACTCCTAAGCAGGCTGTCCCTTGGTTTTCCCTGACTCTATCTTCACACAGTTTGATTAAATTCAATTCAACAAAGATGTGCCAAGACTTAATGGATGTACCTGTACCTCCCTCGGGTCTGACCTTGAAAATCCCACCCAGGTCACCCCACCTGGTCAGCACCCCTCCCACACACAGCTACAATCCCTCCGGCTTTCACAACAGCAGTTCTAGTTTGGGGGACTTAAATGGACAAGTAAGTTTTTGTTTCAAAAGAAAGAGGGACAGTGAGAGAGAAAGAAAGAAAATTTTATTTAGTCTTTTGTGTGGCTTTTGTTGCTTTGACACTTAGTTGTATACGTGGTGCTGGGGTTCGAACCTAAATCTTTGCTCATGCCAGGCAAGCACTGCAACTGCTGAGCTACCGCTCCAGCCCGACAAGTAAGATTTTTAAAAATAAAGTCCAATATAGGATTGCCAACTTTTTATTTTCACAACTCAGGACTTTAAAAAAAAAAAACACCACAGGAGATCTCTGACCTCCACGAGATATCCATTTAATTCAGGGATTCTTTGGAGGGAATAGCAACATGGGGAACCCAAGCTAGGCGTCCATTACATGGCATTAGCCCTAGATAACTAAGTATATATTCAATTGTTCTGGAATATTTGATAATGTTTCCCCCTCAATTGTAACTTTATATCATCTAATTAAAAAAAAAACCACCACAATCATGGTTAAGTTATTAAAGAAAAGACTCTGGACCACTCAAAGAGCGTGAAAGGCATAATCTCAGAACAATGGTCAGTTATATAATGTACTTCATTTAGCTTTAGGAAAAATCACTGTATTTCTCATTATTGTGTTACTATCTGGAGTTAGTGAAAGCCACTCTGATAGACTCTAGACCATTTTTGGTTTCTACCACCTGCTTAGCACTTAATCACAAGTGCCTTGGGGCACATTTTGCATTGTTGACTCTTTATTTAACTTCTTGTGCACATATGTCATTTCCTCAGCTGAAGGTAAGCTTTATAAGGAACTTGTAAAAAAAAAAAAAACTGCACCTTTAACTCTGCAGTAAGGGTGAGCACATAGAATAGGCTCCTTAAATATTTGCTGAATGAATGAATCAGCCTAGAGTAGGTTTTCTAAGCCTGTGGTAACCAATAAATCTCCTAATGGGGTATGAGCGCCCCATCCGGAGGCAATTTCTTTCAACAGGCTTCTTCTAAAAGAGTTAACCAGTACAAATTGCTTTGCTTTTGAGTAAAACCTGAAAATTAAAAAAAAAAAAAATCTGATAGGAAAAGTAAACAGCTTCTTCCTCAAGGCAGTCGGAGCCCCAGCAAAGAATAAAGGCACAAACACACCTTTTGTAGCCTGTCATTTAATTGATCCCAGTTATTTTGGTCTTTGTTGGTAGTCGTGCGCAGAGTACTGCCTCTGGCTCCACTGGGCTTGGTAGGGTGGTTAGCTTTCATCCTGTGGGTCTCTCCCCTGAGGCTAAAGCCTGCGTGATACCCATGTTGTTTCCTTCCCTCCACCTGGGTGGTTTAAAAAGGAAATCGAAGAGATGAATAGGGAAAGGAATGGAAGAAGTTTAACTTCTTCCAGACCAGATGTGGGCTTTCGATTCTTGAGTTGATATAGAGCAATGCAGAATAGTGTCTTTTGGATTTAAAACCTGGTTTTACTCAGCATCCAGGGTTATCTGGATCATAAATGAGATGACATCATGCCCTTCTTAATCATGCACTGGTTTTTTTCTTTTCTTTTTTAAAGAGAGAGGGACAGTGAGAGAGACAGAGAAAGAGAGTAACAACTTTAGTTTTTCACATGGCCTTAGTTGCTCCAACACTCAGTTGCATACGTGGTGCTGGGGTTTGAACCTGGGTCCTCGTGCTTGCCAGGCAAGCGCCGAAACCGCTGAGCCACACCGCTCCAGCCCCCATGCACTGGTTTTCAATGCAGTTCTACTCACTGGCTATCTATTGAGACCAACTGAATATCAGACCCTGCTGTATATATTGGGGAAATATCAGTTAAAAGAAAAAGACAAAAATTCCTGCCCTCCTGAAGCTTATGCACTAGGAAGACAAGCAAGAAACATAATAAATTACATAGTATTACAATAGTAGAAGGTGACAGGCGCAATGGAAACCAGCTGGAGCCAGGGCTGCTGCAATTTAGATAGGGTGGCCAGGGCGTGTCTCTTTGAGAAGATGGCTGGAACAAAGGCTCAGAGGAGGTGACGGTGAACAGCAGTGTATGTGACCTCCGATTCTGGAAGAGGAGGAAATGCCTTGCAGTGGCATGACCTCAGGAGTTCTGTGTCATCTCATCACAGGCATTCTGGTCCTCCCCTACAGCTCTCCAGCCACCTTGCCAGTCTCTCCCTCTTCATAGCGTGGCACACACTGTTCCATCAGCTCAGTGTTACCTTTTACTGTTTCTTGACCAACTCACCATTCCTCAGGTCTCAGTCTAAACGCCACTGTCTCTGATAGGCTTTCTTTGGCCCCCATTACAACTTGGTGGCTCTCCCTCAGCTATTCTTACAGCCCACTCTTTTGGATACCTGGAAAATACTGTTTGAATGAATGAACACACCAAAAGGGGTAAGCTTTTTGAAAGACGAGAATTCTGACATGTTCATAAATCCCTAGTACCAGGTACACCTGTTAAATGTATTTAATAAACTTAATCTTCATAAATAAGCTTCATAATTGAGGGCAGAATAATCAAGTTATAATTTGCTTAAGTTTTTTTTTTCTCCTTTTTCCCTTTTTGGTACCAGGGATTGGACCTAGGGGTGCTTAGCCTTAGCCACTGAGCCACATTCCCAGCTCTTGTTATTTTTTATTTTGAGACAGGGTCTTGCTAAGTCGCTTAGGGCCTCGCTAAGTTGTTGAGGCTGGCTTTGAACTTGGGATCCTCCTGCCTCAGCCTCCTGAACCCCTGGGATTACAGGCGTGCACCACTGCACCAGGCTACTTTGCTTACATTTAAGCATTTAAGCATAATAATACCATAAATGAGATTTAACCAAAAAGGAGTAGGAAGTATTAAATTGTGTTATGGTGAATGAATTCTCTCCCTTTACTTTATCAACAGAGCGACCCTTTCCTCCAGGGAAGCAGACCTTGGTTTCTTTTAGTCCTTGACCCAGACAGGCCCTTTCCTAGACCATTCCCCACCTGACCAGCAAGGGGACAGATGGGACTGTCCTAATTTCATGTGAGCCCTGGTTTTCTCAAAAGAAGAGTCCAACATATTGACTTTGCTTCTTCTCCTGGAGTCTGAGATCAACACTTCCTCTAGTTACTCTGTGCCTCAAATTAATTAAAAATAGTTTTGTCCTGAGGGTTTGTTCATTAAGGTGTCATTGTATATCAATTTCCCAATATCTGGATTAATTAAAACAGCTTTCAGCCTCACTTCCCCATAACTATTCATGTCTGTGGGAGAATTTCCTGATGGGGTTCAAGATGGGGTCCCAAAACTTGGGACCTTGGTACTTGAGAAAACCATACTCTCACCTACTCCTTCTCCTTCTTCTCCCCTGAAGTAGGTCATAAAAAACTTCATTCCAGAGTGACCACACTACATCTTTGGGCACAGAGAAGAATTTCAACAAACAGGCCTAGCTAAGTCCCTTCCAGTTCATTACCATTTGATCGGAGCCTCTTTGTTCAATCATTTGACATGACTATTCACTTCATCAAGGTTAGCATAAAAATACACGTGCTCCTGTTTCTTTGGATCTTCATTTCCAAATGCTTTCATGTCATGCATAACTTAAATGAGTTCATATGCTTTTCTCTTACTGCTGTCTCTTATTAGAGGTGTCTCAACCTTAAACCTTGTGATGGGTGAAAAGAATTTGTTCTTTCTTCCCTACACCTCAAAGTATATTCTTATTATGATTTGCTTAAGACAGCCCATAAAAATGATTTCATTAGCGTAAAGAATCCATTTAATCTGTGCCTCATTTCAGAATACATTTAAGATTACTTATATAAATCATCCAATATAATCAACACAAAGGAACAAAATAAAGCAAAGAAAAATAAGAGCAATACAGTAAAGCGAAGTCAGAGATAAACCACTACACAGAAATTTAACCATAAAGATTTAAGCAGTTACTAAAAAGAGACCACAAATCAGACTCAGAGAAATGAAGAAGATAGGCCAGTTATAGGATTCATGACCTATTGTAAGCTATGCCTTGAGCTGTGAAAGAAGTTTCTCCAATGTCGCCTCAAGATGGCCACTGATGTCATTTAAAGCAAGTGAGTTTCTACTAGCTATTTATCATGGTGTCACTGTTGGCCCCTTAACTTAGGGCCAAGTGCCAAAGTCAAATCCTGTAAAACTCATTTCTCTGAGGGGACAAAATGATGTAGTTCAAACATGAAGTTCTTAATTATCTAACTTGAACCAAGGATAAAGTATAAAATATCTGAAAGAAACAATGGACTGCATCCCTCTCTAAATGTTATTTTCTCCAATCAAACTTTGATACCAATCGAGCAGAGAGGTGTCAGGGATGGATGTCTGGCAGCCACTTAACATGTCGAAACCGTATTTCTGATTAGATGCAGGTCTACACCTAAGAGCTTGGCATCTAGTTGTGGAAATGATTGACCACTCCTGTTGAGGCCTGATGCCGTTGGAGGCCGAGGTCTACGCCTCGGGCAGACCCAGATTCCCTTCGGAAAATGGTTCTGTTCACATTGGCTCTAACACCACAACAAACGGACAGCCAGGACCCACAGTGTGTGACTTAAATAACAACCCTCCTACCAACATGTCAAACCTTCCACACTCAAATATAAATTTAGTTTTCTATTATCCTGTTTTGTTTTTTTCATTACATTCCCTCCCCACCCATTAAAGCCAACAATTGAGAATTGACTGTTAAAAACAAAATCAACTCAGCAGAGAAAAAGTCATTTTGGATTCATGACTGGAGCCGCAGGCTGTTGGCTTAGTGTTTAATTTGGCTTCTTCCCAATCCAGACCTGTGTCAGTCACCCTAGATAGCTTCCTCCATCACCAGGAGGATTTTGTTTTTTAGAAAATATGCTCACTTGGTGAGCTGTCAAAGTGAGTTGTTTTTAAGGTATGCATTATTCAGAGGGAGAAAATCTTTCTAGCACTACTTGAAGTCTTTCTACCTGACGGGGCATTAAGAATTCAACCTGGTAATCTTATTGTTTAAGCTGTTGCTTTCACCATTACTCACGCAACAAGACTGGGGCGGGGGGGGGGGGGAACTAGTGGTCATTTTTCTCCCCCCAGTGTTTCGTGTGTGTGGATTTTTTTTAAAACTTATAGCTTGGGATGAATGCGCAGAACAATCTACCATCTGGTGTACAAATATTTTTACAGACACGAATCCAAATACCACAAAATCACTGCCAGGGCTTAGGTTATGAGTCTTTTTCTTAGGCAGACTTTTTATTAAATACTATTATTCTTCAACTATGAGACTCTCAGCAAAAACATTGAGATTTAGAATTGAGAAGAAATCTCATCATGTTGACCAATATTTAAAAAAAAAAAAAAGGAAAACTCCCCCAGAACTAATTTCAAAGTTGAAAAGACCTAAGAGATTGTTTTTTCTTGTTAACATATTAAGCAGTACACAAACTGAATCTAAGTGACAACTTCTGTTACGTTCCTGCTGCAAGTGGCAGGTGGAAGGTGAAGTGCTGGTAAACTCTGTGGGAGTCAAGTTTCAGCCCCCTCAGGTGTAATCAGAACTGGTTTTAAAACAAAGAGGGTCAATCCTCTTCCTCAGTCAGACACCTCAGCCTCCAGCCCCAGGCACTAAGAGTGAAGAAAGAAGCTTCAATTTTGCAAGAGCAAAATAAAACAAAATAGTACCAGCGAGTGAGCTCCCTCTCTTTGCACTCTGGGATCTTGCAAAGTGGTCCGTATTTAATAAAAGATCCCCCCTTTCCCTAATGTAATAATGGCAGTCGATTTTTTACCTATGGTTGTAGAAAAATTAAGCTTCCTTCCTTAATCCAACATAAATAAAATTGGTGATTTTGTGCATTATGATGGGATTCCTAGGTCACCCATTGCCATAAAGATAGAGGATGGAGAGTTTTTTTTTCCTCAATGAAAAAGGAGAGTATGTTTGTTCAAAAAGTCTCTACAATATTTAAAGCACAGAGAAAATTGCTATTTTCAGTGAATGTTCCACACAGAGAAAATTAGAATTTTTGACTGTTATATTCTCTTGAAAAGATTAAAAAAAAAAAGTGTGTGTGCGGGGGGAACACAGAATCAAAAGGCTGTTTGGAGGAGAATATAGAGGTCTGGGGGTTGCAGGGATGACATGTCCCTGGAAAGAATTGAATGTCCATTCAAATAATCACAGAACCCAGTGTGTCCAGAGTTCTTGACTGCTAAGACTGTCCTAGAGTGCCTGGCTCTGGATGCAACTGCCTTGGGAGGAGTCAGGGGAAATAACACTCCCACCTCAGAGCAGGCAAACTAAGAACAGTGGAAATGAAGCTGTGGAGCCAGGGTCTTCCAGAGTCTGTGGGGCGCTGGGGATAGGTCAGAAAGAGCCAAGGAAGTGTAGATGTTGGTGATAAGGCCATAAAGTGAGGAAATTAAGACCCAGCAGTGTGGGAAAAGAACAATTAGCCAAGACAGAGGAGCAGGAAGGAATACAGAATGAATTACAATCAGAGGAAACTGGCCAGCAACAAAAGAGGCCTGGCTGGGGGCGGGGGCCCACCGGAGAAAAGAGTGAGGAAAGCTGGCTTTCCTTGGATTCCGTCGGGGCCTCATTATTTGGTTGTTGCCGCCCATGATTTAACCCCTTTATCTCGCAAGTGTCTCACTCTGAGGCAGACACCTACATTCATGAAGCTCTGAGATTGTTCCATGACTATTACGAATTCCAGACAAGAGGGACTGAAGAACCCGTTGTAGGAAAACTACTCCCCCACCCCACTGAGGCAAAGAGAAAGAGTTCAAGCTTGGATTGGCTAGCAAATCATCTCCATCAGAAATGTAAGAACACCTGCAGTACAAGTATTAGTAAGTGCAGGTAGTTTGCCAAGAAGAAAGTATCATGGAGATGCAATGACCTTTTAAAGGAAAACCCGTAAAGGTGTTTAAAAATAATTTTTGAAGATTACCAAGATTACCTAAAGGAATGAAGTGTTCTATAACCAACCGATGAGAATTTTCCCTTATATATATTTTATGAAAATAACGATTTTCTTGTTTTTCAAAACACCATACATGATTATTGGCATAAGAGAAAAAACTTTCACTGTGAACCCACAAATAAATTGTTTTTACTTCAATCCTATGTATCCATAGGCAGAGAGCTAAGAGGTCGCTCTGGTTGAATCGGCCAAGATGCTAAAATTATGAAAAGGCAAAAGGAATCACAGCAGCTAAGTCATTCAAAAGAAATGGGAGAGGGGATTGCAGAGCAGATGAAGATGCTAAATAGGATTAGAAGAAGCAGATACTATTACAAAGGGTTGACTGAGGGGGCAAAGTGGGTAATAAGGCAATTCAAGGATTCTTAAAAATCTTGTGTGCAGGAAATGAATGAACTGTTCAGATAAAACTAAGAATTGAAGAAACATCACACAGAAGAGAAGGACTAAAAGTCATCATGGGAAAAATAGAAGGCTCCTTATATATAAAACCATTATACTTAAAAAGAAGAAAGAGAGCAGAAATATTTGAAACAATACTAAGAGGGTGGAAAAGTGAATGGAGACCATCTAACGTAGATAGCGAGAGGAGGAGAGCCTTAGAAAAAGCCACAACAATAAAAGATTCTTTAAATATCTAAAAGTGATTGTGGGTGAAGGGGAAGATTCAGGATCTGAAAAGTTTAGAGAAGATTTTCATTTAATGCAGTTTAGTTTAATTTTTTGGTTTTGCCTTCAAGGGGACAAAAATTTATCAGAAATGGTGGCAGTATTGGAAGAATGATGAATTGGAATCCCCTCCAGTAAATGCAGATAATTCTTAAAAAGATATCTCCCCCCCTCCAAAAAAAAAGATATCTCCTGAATGGGAAGAAGAAGATGCAGAAATTAGTACCTCCTTCTTGCAGCATCTGAATGGATACTTGGAGAGACAGAGGTACTGGGTAAATCAGAGCTAGTAAATCTAGTGTATTTCAGGAACTGGACCAGAAGTAAGCAGAAAATGGCTTCCCTGTCACTCAGGAGCAATGAAAATTTGAAGTATAGATAATGCAATCAGGGTGAAACTAATTGAATACCTAAAAATACAAGAATTCAGCAGATGAAACAGTCAAATTGTAAGAAAACTGACTTCTTGATTAAATTTTTGTAAGCTGTTTAATACTTCTAAATTTTGGCTACCATACTAGAATTTATAAAGAAGGCTGATAAATGAACATTTATTAGCGTCTGCAAAGGGTATTAATTAACACGGAAAAAAAGACTGATGAGGAAGAACTGGGAGCAGATCAAACTACCTGCTCCCTCCCTGAGGTTCCAGCATTCTTCAGGAGCTGACAGCAAGTAGACACAAAGGTACCCACAGACTTGAGACTCCAGTGACAGGAAATCTAGCAGTGCTCCCCACATCTGTGTTGTTCAGGGTGTACATGAGCAGGAGAATCTGCATCTCCGGCTCATCTTAAAAGAGGTCATCTCAGAAAAGGAACACATGGAGTAATCCTTCATGAGCAGTTTGCTGGGCGGACATAGTTTTTCTTTCTTTCTTCCCTCCTTCCTTGCTTGCTTTCTTTCTTATTTTACAATATTGGGGATTGAATCCAGGGCCGCAGGAGTGCTTTGCAAATGCTCTACCACCGAGCTATATCCCCAGCCCTAGACAGGGTATTTCTGTTAGTAAGGTCCTCCAAAGCCAGGGATGGAAATCAGACTGAGGAATCATGAGCAGAGAGAGCATAAATTTGCTAAGAAGCAATGGGGAAAATGAGGTACTGTAGAATGGGAGACAATTTTGAGCATGGGCTTTGGAGTGAGCCAACCTTTGAAGCCTTACTCCATGGGGGTAGCCTGTGCAAAGACACATTGTGTCTGTTGTTGTTTTTAACATCTCTGTACTTTGGTTTCCTCATCTCAAAATTGGGACTTTAATGACTCAACCTTAAGGACTGTTCTAAGGGAGCTCATGGTAACTGATAAGTGTATAAACACTTAAAAGTAAGAACTCCAACTTTAGTTCTCACAGTGAATGGATCCTACACTTGAGGACAAGAGTGCACCGCTTTGCAACTTCCTGGGGGTCACCTCTGGCTGACTCTCTGTTGCCTTTCCAAGTCCTTTACACTTTCCAAGGGCCCCAGTCCCACCTGCTTCTCTTGCTCTGAGAGATGGTAGGAAGGTCAACTTCACTCTCCCTTTCCTTTTCCTCTGCTTGAAACAACTTCATCAACTTCATTTCTTCCTGTCACCTGTTTGAGAGCACGGTGCCTCTACTCCTCTCTGTCTCTCTTAATATGGGCAGCACTGGATCTTGGAGTCTCCATCAGGATGCTGTTTCCTTAATGAGCCCATTCCTCTCTCCCAGCTGCACTCACTCCTCCACCGGCTCTTTCCAGTAGTCTCTAGTCCTCCCCAGCTTTGTACATTTCTTCTTCCAACACCACTGACTTCTGTCTTCCTTGCATAAACTAAACTCTAATCCTTAACCCCATCATTCTGATGAAGTGGCTGGCTGTTGATGATCACCAAAGAAAGTTTCTCCCCATCTTATTCCTTTCTAGTTTCTCATGATTCTGGTTTTGCCTTTGATGACAGGCAATCTCCGCCCCCCCTCCATGATGGGGAATTAAACCCAGAGGCACTATACCACTGAATTCTATCCCCAGTCCTTTTTATTTTGAGATAGGGTCTCACTAAGTTGTTTAGAGACTCACTTAGTTGCTAAAACTGGCATCAAACTTGTAATCCTCCTGCCTCAGCCTCCCAAGTCACTGGGATTATAGTTGTGTATGCGTGTGTGTGTGCGTGTGTGTCACCAATCTGTTTTTTGATTGATCTTCAGTTTTGCGTGTGTGCATGCGCTTGTGTGTATTAGTGTGCACACTCCAACTGCTCCTGTATCTTTAAGACTTTTACACAGCCTACTCGGTTTTTCACACTGTATTTCTGGGCAGCTTCATTTGAGCCCATGATTTATCATTTCTTTGTAGATCACTCCTTGACTCTCCTTCTGAGGTTGGAATTCCCAATTGTTTTTTGAAAATCTTGCAACCTTGTCTTTCCATTCATTTAACATAAACAAGTATTTACTGAGTGCCTCTGAAACATCTCGGTAGCCACCCAATTGTCTTCTTCCATCCCACTCCCAGCTGCACTTTGCCCTGACAATGCTCTGGATCAATGATATCTTTCTCACCCCACCTGAATGAGGTGGAGGTCCTTGCAGCTTCCCCACCTAGATAGCTAATCAGCCACTGGGTCAGCAAGGCTGTAGACATTACATGATCTTCCTTTTCTATCGAGAAGTTAAAAGCTATTTTTTTCTTAGGGGTACAGGTTAATTTTATTTCTTTTTACAATCTCCCAAAACTATTTAGTATATTTTCTAGGACTGAGTGGAATATTGTTGAATTATATGGAGAGGAAATCATATATAAAGTGACAGTTATGGTAAGAATCTTACAAGACACATCTATTCATCCTTTGGCAAAAACACAAATAGATTCAGTAATCAATGAACACCTCTTCTGCACTAATTTTAATTTTAGAATTAAAAATCTAAAATTCTATACAAAAGGTACAGAAAATGTGTGCAATGGGCCTAAAAATATTCATTTTAAAGGCAGAAGTAGAATTGCTCAGAGAGAGGACTATCCTTTGTTTAGCAAAAGATCCTGGATAAGAAAGATGAGATACCCAAGAAGAAAGTAACTTGTATGCAAAAAATACCAAGAATTGAAGGCTGGCAGTCAGAAGGAGAGGAGAAGAGAAAAAGGTGCTCAGGGCAATGAAATAAGATGCAAATCTCGTCAGAGACACCCATAAATACAGCTGGTTAGTGACCAAGAATGAGCCATTGGGCTTTAGGCACAGGAATGTCTAATATTTGGTTTAAAGTTATTTGCTGTGCTGTGCTATAATTTGGTGATCCTTTGTCAAACCATATTTATATCATGATATCATGAAGAGGGGTCCACTAAAGTGATTTTTTCCTAAGGGGGAAAAAAAGTCTGCTCCATGTTCAGGTATACTTTTCCAAGCCCTTTTCAGATGCCCTATTACCCAAAAGTTTAGCTGCATTCTATCAACTAGGCAGTTTTTCAGTGAGACTTTTAAAAATGATTCTAGGGGGCTGGAGCAGTGGCTTGGCGGTTACGGCACTTGCCTGACATGTACATGGGTTTGAACCCCAGCACCATATACATAACGAAGTGTTGGAGCAATGAAAGCCACAACAAAAACTAAACAGAATTTGATTCTCTTTCTCACTGTCCCTTTCTCTTAAAAAATAAAATAAAATAAAAATAAATAAAAAAGTTTCTAGAATGAGTTATAAAGGCAGCTGCAAAAGCCTGTGCTATGATGAATTATTGAAAAACTGCCAGGAATCTGCTTAATTGAGAGCATCTGGTCCTACAAAAATTTATGGACTAGGGGCATAGCTCAGGGGTAGAGTGCTTGTCTGACATGCATAAGGCGTGGGGTTTGATCCCAAAACAAACAGTCCTGCTGCCCATGGCCTTAGCTCTGAACTGCCTCTCTGATTCTGGACCTGTTTCTGTACTCTGAGCTGATATGTGCTGCTTGATGTCCTTCTGTTCGTATTCTGTCCTGAGGCTCATGTTTACCCCATTTCCTCTCAGGGAGGACTGGGCCCTGGCCTCTGCAGGGCTGCACTCGCCCAGGTACACACCCTGGGCTTAGGTAAACTCTGAGACCTAACCTTTCCATGGGGGTGCTGCACTCCTGTGGGTGGGGCACCTAGCAGGTCTGGCCCTGGAACTGGACCCTGGGAAGGCATGAGCCACCATCATTCTGCCTTCATCTACTTGAAAGAGGCCTTTTTATTATCCTCTAGGCCCCAAGGCCGAGCATGAGAAATAGTGGGACATTAAAGTGAGAGAGAGTACGTGGCTTAGAACAAAAATCAAAAAGGTACTTTGACTGTAGTCAGAGTAGCCACTACGCCATTTCCTCCTCACCTACAGCGCTCGAGCAAGGGCTGACCATGCATCAAGGTTTGCAAAGATATCTGCATCCCAGAGATCCTTTCACTAGAGGGTCCACAGGTTCCTTCAGGGCCGAGGGTCTCTGATTCTAAATGTTCATAATTTTCTGAGTTTGGCGGGGGAGGTGAATGTATGACTAGAAGGGACAATCTGGAATGAGAGCCTCAGGAGGGTCACTGGCATATACTTGTGACCAAGAAGGAAATTAAACCTTGAGATGAGAAGGAGGAGAGGTTAAATCTAGGTTGGGCCCAGGCGGGGGTATCCTCGGAAGGGATCTGTTCAAACGCCTATGCTTTTTGTGCCAAATAGAGCTGCTTAGACGTAAAGAATGTCAGCAATTTTCAACCTCCCACGCGGCTACTCTCTAATAATTAGTTTTAGTGCTTTTTTCACAAGCTATTACTTTAATTATTTTAATTAGACTGTTCATGCGTTCAAGTTGTTTACGGGCACTTTTCTTTTTATGGCATCTCAATAAACACAGG
Source organism: Aplodontia rufa (assembly GCA_004027875.1). Classification (NCBI taxonomy): domain Eukaryota; kingdom Metazoa; phylum Chordata; class Mammalia; order Rodentia; family Aplodontiidae; genus Aplodontia; species Aplodontia rufa. The sequence continues at coordinate 26,145 of PVKS010005743.1, forward strand.
AGAGGGCAACTACCACACTGAGGAAGCCAGGCGGTTTTTACTAGACAGGCCACGGCCAGAACCTTGCAGCAGCATCTCCTCTGCAAAGTGTCTGGCAACCTCCAGAGGGAGAGTGGGATCCCCAGCCCTGGGAAGAGCCTGCCTCCATCTGTGTCCTCTGTGGTCATTGCCCTCAGTCAAAGCCAGGAGAGCAAATAACCATTTCCCGGATGTTCCTCTGGCAACAACACCCAGAGCAAGTGCTAAAGGTTCTGGGCGGTTAGTGTCAGTTTTTATTAAAATCTCACCTACTGGGCATTTTTCTTAGCTATCTGGTTGACTCCTGGTTCTTCCCCCTACTAGTTGTATGACCTTGAAAAAGTTACTTAACTTCTCGAATTCTCAGTTTACCCACCAAATGAAGGTTAAAGCACCAAACCGGAGGAGTTATTTTGAGAACTGCGGAGTTCAGGTGGCAGAACCTGCCTGAGGACCCTCCAGTTCCTCCATCTCCCTCCTGCCTTCATTTCACCTCCTTCCTTCTTTGTGAGGTTTCTCAGCAATTTGGACATAAGAACATTGTGATTCTTTGGTCCAGGCTTCAGGGCTCTTTCTTACTTAAATTTTGTTCTCAAACCTATCCTTTACATAAATATGAGAGCATGAGGAAGTGCAACAAATACAGAAAATAATTTCCAGGGACTTATCACTGTTCAAATGGGTATATTAGGACATTGGAAAGACCCCAAGTTCCCCCCTCACCGCCGTGGCTTAGAACAGCTGTAGTAATACTCAATAACGTGCACTAAAACTTATGCACACTGCTGTGGATGTGTTTCTCAACCTGGGTCCCCAGCACCTGCTGGGGGTGGGCTGCTGGGTGGGAATATTCAGTGCAGATGCCAGCTCTTCAGGCTCCGCCCTCAGCCCCAGGGGATTAGCCCTAGAGTGGGAGGCAACAGGATGAGACTAGAGATGTTGCTAAAGCATGGCCCTGCAAGTTACTTAATTTTGTCATCAAAAATCACGTTTTGAGCTCTTCTTTGCATAAAGCCCAGGACTCCAGAGAAGCCGTGCTTCTAGAGCTCTCTCTCATCTGCTCAGGTGCCAGGACTCAGCTCTGTCTTCGCAGTAATCCCTCAGTGCAGGAGCCCTTTACAGTACATCTCAAAATCCCATGCTTTCTATGAGACGGGACTGCGAACTCAGCACCAGCCAAATGATTACCAAAAAAAAAAAAAAAACAAAACAAAACAAAAAAAAAACAAAACAAAAAACAAACTCACTGAATTTTGAGATTATAATAGAGACAGGAAATTTCTAAGCAAAACCCTTTCTGAGTCCTAGAACTGAGAAAAACAGTTTATGTTTACATTGAAACATTTGCACTTGAGCTCATGAAGTTCATTGTTCCAATTAAATATGCTTACTGAAGTGTTTGGGGCATAATTTAAACCACCAAACCCAAAGAGGATGCTTACTTTCCAAACGGAATCTCTTGGCACCATCTCGTGCCTGTTTTGGTGCAACGCAAGGAGCAAAGCCTCAGAATTAAGAGTTCTAAAGGAGTCCTCTGGCGCCCTCTTGTGGCATTCTTCAGAGCTGGGAGGAGCAACAGCTACCACAGGATCCTGAAGCAGGCCAGCCAAATAGTTGACAGTCTGTGTTGTTAAACTCAGATTTCAACTTTGTAGGATATCTCAGCCTTGGCGCTACTGACATATTGGGCTTGTCAATTCTTTGCTGCTGGTGGTCTTCTGTGCATTGCATGATGTTTAGCAGCATCCCTGGCCTCTACCCAGTAGGTACCAGCAGCATTCCTCCACTTGTGACAATCAAACACATCTCCAGATGTTATCAAATGGTTGGTGAGGTGGGCTTGCAGGAGAGCAGTAGAGAGGCCCAGGGTACTGGGTTGAGAACAGCTGAGAAAGGACACACTATGAAAAGCTGAGATAAAGTGACAATTAAAACAGCATGATAGTCCTTATAACTTTAATTTTCCTGAATTGTCCTAAAACAGGAGAAGAAATGGAAATGTGAAAAATTTCGATTGACTCTGCTACCAGATCGGCCCTCAGAAAAATGCCACAAAACTCTTATGTTCATAGGTTGATCAGATTACGAATACAGCACCCACCCTGATGGTGACTCCTCGGAACCTTGCATGTGTAAGATTGTCAGAGCTGCATTGTATGATCACATCATCAACGTGACTGCTGTTTCCTGAAAGATGCCCTGACCTTCAGGTTCTCAGTGAGCTCAGGTCTTCAGCTTAACCTATTAACCTTTCCCTATTTTTCTCTGCATTATTCTTCTACAGCTCTTCTCAGTTAATAATTGTAATTCCTCCTCACATCTTGAATTAGCTCAAAGATTTGTATCTCCTCCTTCCAGATATAGGATCTTCTAAGAGTTTCCAAGGATAATCTATTCTATTCCACCAATGTCAAGAATGTCTCAATATTGTAAATATTTCCAAACTTCACCCCTTTTCCTACTATTTGTCACCTCTGCCCCTTTCCCATGGTCACATTTCATTTATCATTCATTTAATAATTGCCTATTGCATTCCAGGCACAGTTTTAAGTACCAGGGATACAAAAGCATAAAGTTTGCCCCCCAGGAGCCCATCTGTAGTCCAGGAAGAGAGAGACAAATGATAATGCACTGTGTATAGCAAGTGACAGAATGCTGTCAGGTAAGAGCTATCGGAGCTGATGACGGGAACTAAAGTGGGGAAGGTTCCATAGAGAAGGTTATCACTAATCTGGGCATAGCAGGATGAATAGGAGTTCTCCAGGCCAACTAAACAGCAAAGAGTGCCCCAGGCTGACGGCATGACATGCAAAGACCAGAGCTCTTGCCTTCCAGATATTCTCCCAAAGACGGGAGACCCTTCCCTCGCCCATGCCACTTGGAGACACCACGTCAGGGAACCCATTTCTCTAACCACACCACTGTTGCTCCAGGTTCTGTCCCTCTGCCAGTCACCTTGTCCTCATCTGATTTGCGGGAACATCTGGATTTCTTTGCAGTCCTCTCAGGCTCCTCCAACCCTCATCCTCACCCTACAACCATTTCTACATTTCAGACAGGAGCCTACATCTGTCCTGGAATCTGAGAGAACCTCCTCACTACTCTTGTCTGTAGTTTCTCCCTTTGCTGATCTACCTGACCGGAAGCTGCATCTTAGGATCACGGACCAGTTCCTCACGCTCCAGCAGCGAAACAGGGAAAGCAACAGTAGTATTTCCAGCCTTTCCCTGGAGGAGGCTCTGTGGCCAGGAAGAGTGGGGTGGGGGATGGCAGCTTGCCCCCAGAAGACCTGGTTCACCTCCTCCCTGATCCCATTCTGCCCTCGTGGCTGTGGCTTCTCAGCCCCTCACTCCTTCCTCCCCTCCCCTCCCCCTGCTCCTTCACACCCTCCAAGGGCTCTCCTGCCCAGGCCCTCTGGCTTGCTTTGGGCCCCACCCTGCATTCTTTGCCATCTTGGCCTCTCCTCCCTGTTTGCTCCAAATCCCTTCTCAAATGTCACTTTTCCTGAGAAGTCGTCCCAACAGCCTTCCAGAGAGTATCGGTTCCTCATCTTTTGCTCTAGCTCTTATCCTTCCTGATGTATTTATGTGTCTGCTTCTTTTTCTATCTCCCCTCCAGGAGAGCAGAGATCTTGTCCACTTGGTTCTCTGCTGTTTTCCTAAGCCTTAAAGAATGTCTGGCACACAGCCGGGTCTCATTGAACACCAGGAATGAAGGATGGAAGTCCCCTTTCTGATCTCCCTAGCAGGACTGAAATTTCCCAGCTAAGGGGCTTGGGGAAGTTTTCCCACCTCTGGGTGCTGGGATAGAGTGAGAATGTCAGGATTTGATGGCCTGGAAGGCCAGACCTAGTGCAGTCTGTGGCTCTAGGGTGGCTACCTCCCCAGCCCAACCAGTTTGATCCCACTAACACCCCTTTGGCTTGGTGTCCAGAGAAAGTGAAGTTCTCCTAGTGGGAATGGTGAGTCCTGCTAAGTGTGAACAGAAGAAACCTGGTATGAAGACCAGGTCAGAAGATGAGCCAAGAGCTTCACAGACGAATAGCCGCAGCCCTGACTGTTGGGAACATTCCCTTCTAAGCTTACTGGATTTTTTTTTTTTTTTTTAAAGAGAGAGGGACAGTGAGAGAGACAGAGAAAGAAACACCTTTATTTAGTTTTTCACATGGCCTTAGTTGCTCCAACACTTAGTTGTGTACGTGGTGCTGGGGTTTGAACCTGGGTCCTCGTGCTTGCCAGGCAAGCACCGAAACCGCTGAGCCACCGCTCCAGCCCGATTTTTTTTTTTAAGAGAGAGAGGAAAGAGAGAATCAACTTTATTTTTTCATCTGGACTTTGTTTCTCCAACACTTAGTTCTGTATGTGTTGCTGGGGTTGGAACCTGGGTCCTCTCATGCCAGGCTGGATCTTTACAACTTTGGATTCTTTTTTTTTTTTTTTTTTTAATTAAACATGGTCTTACAATTAGGAGGGATTCATCATCAAACAATCAAGAACAAAAGTATAATGACAGAACAAGCCAAGGATGGTGCCATTCCATGGTTTCCCTCCTTGGGTTCCCCATGGTTCCATGTTTCCCCCTACGTTTTTTTTTTCTTCAGGGCTGAGGACCAAACTCAGGGGCCTTGCGCATGCTAGGCGAGCGCTTTGCCACTGAGCTAAATCCCCAACCCCGATGGTTCCCCCTACCTAAACCCCAAGTTAATTAGACTTCTCATGGAAGTCAGAGGTTTCCCTCCTATTAGATTCCCCCATACTACCTCCCTCTGCTTTCCTTGATATCCTTCCTATTCCCTTCCCCACTCCCTGTCCCCCTCCCTACATCCCCCAGCATCCTAGGCAAGGTTCCCCATGATTGTGTAAAAATTCATACATGTTGAGGTTATTATTAGCTTAGCCATCTATCATACTGTTTCCACTTGTATTCTAGCTTCCACAAATGAGAGAAAACATTTGGTCCTTGAGTCTGTGAGATTGGGATACTTCACTTAGCATAATTTTTTCCATCTCCATCCATTTGGCAGCAAATGCCATAATATAATTTTCTCTGATAGCTGAGTAGTATTCCATTGTATATATGTACCAAAATTTTTGAATCTACTCATCAAGTGAGGGGCATCTGGGTTGGTTCCATAATTTAGCTATAGTAAATTGAGCTGCTATAAACATTGATGAAGCTGTATCTCAATAATATGCCAATACTAGCTCTTTTTGGGAAGATACCCAGGAGTGGGATAGCTGGGTCATAAGGGGGTTCCATCCTTAATTTCTTGAGGATTCTCCACACTGCTTTCCAGAGTGGCTGAACCAGTTTGCAGTCCCACCAGCAGTGTGACAGTGTTCCTCTTTTCCCACAGCCCCTCCAGCATCTGTTGTTGTTAGAATTTTTCATTTTTGCCACTCTAACAGGAGTGAGGTGGATCTCAGTAAAGTTTTGGTTTGCATTTCTCTTATTGCTAGTGATGTAGAACATTTTCTCATGTTTATGGGCTTTTTAGACTTCCTCCATTGAGAATTTTCTTTTTAGTTCCATAGCCCATTTATTGATTGGATTATTTGTGGTTTTGGTGTTTAGTTTTTGAGTTCTTTGTATATTCTGGATATTAACCCTCTGTCTGAGGTGTAGCAGGCAAAAATTTTCTCCCATTCTGTAGGATCTCTCTTGACACTCTTGACTAAATCTTTAGCTGTGAAAAAGCTTTTTAGTTTAATTGCATCCCATTCATTTATTCTTGATTTCACTGCTTGTGCCATGGGAGTCTTGTTAAGGAAGGAACTTTGTGAACTAATGGATTCCCTTGATGTTGAGTTCAGCTAGAGAGAGGTGTTTCTCTTTGTGCAATCTAGACCATCTTGCTGACACACTGTCTTACAAGTTTAAGGACCTTCCTGTATTTGAATAGTTGTTCATTATTGAATGAATTAATTCATTCACCAAGCATTTTTAGAGTGCCATTCAAGTTCTTTACAGAGCGAGTCAAGTGATAAAAGGATAGAAAACCTACCTTATCTGAGGGAAAATGATGAGAAATATCTCAAGTTGAGAAAACTTAAAGAGTTCATGACAATGTCTTCATGAAAAATTCAGTTATATATATTTGAAGCAGGTCACATGTTGAGATGTGGGTTTACTTAGGACCTGCTGGAATATATGATTATACTTATTATTTATTCTGTTTTGTTTTGTTTTTTGTTTTTGTACTACGGATTGAAACTGGGGCACTTAACCCTTCACCACTGAGCTATATTCCAAGATTTTTTTATTTTTTATTTGAAACAGGGTCTTGCTAAGTTGCTGAGGCTGGCCTCGACCTTAAGGTCCTCTTCACTCAGCCTCCCCAAATTACTGGGATCGCAGGCATATGCTGCCACATCCAGTTCTCAATTCTATTTAGATACCAACTCCTCCTAAAATACCAGTGGAAAATATGTTCATAGGGAACAAAGCAAGGCAAAGTAGGTACAACTTTGCAACTAGTTTGGGCTTCAGCTCCAAACTACCACGCTTCTTTTCACAAGTAGAAAAACTGCTTTCCTTAACTAGACTGGCCTGAAGGGAATAGGATCAGGCAGGACAGAAGGGTCTCCTCTGTGGGTTTTTTTTTTTTTCCACCAAAGTCCAAACCCTTGACATGGATCTTATAATAGGAGGAGGGTATGCCCATACCTGCCCAAACTATAGGGCGAGCACAATAGCACAATGCAGGAATGAAAGATGCATAGCTGCATCTCTATTACTACTCCATCTCCCTGAGCAAGCCTTCAGATCACAGCCTTGGTCAACCGTAGAACTGCAACCCAAGGAGGTACCTTGAGCCAGAGAAACCTAGCTAAGCTGTACAAAAATTCCTGATGCCACAAACTATGAGATAATAAATTTTTGTTGTTTTTAGGCTGCTAAGTCTGTGAGGTGGGGTCAGTGGTGAGAATTGTCATTTGTTATCCACAATAGATAACCAACACAAATGGGTATAGGGAATTCCATTATGTAAATTTAGGTTATTTCCAACTTTCTAAAATTATAATCTAGTATTTAAAAACTTTGTGTATTCCTGGACAAATTATTTGTGTGGACAAATTATTTGACGTGGAACTGTTTACTTCTACTTTGAATTATAATAAATACAGTCAAATTATCCTCCCCAAAGATTATATTCCAATTGTACTCCCATTATAATGTTTCTGAGAGGCTGGGGATGTAGCCTGGTGCATGTACTTAGAATGCATAAAGCGCTGGCCAGGGGTGGTGGCCTGCAATCCGAAAGGCTGGGGAGGCTGAGGCAGGACCATTGCAAATTCAAAGCTAGCAATTTAGCATGGCCCTAAGCAACTTAGTGAGACCTTGTCTCAAAATAAATAAATAAATAAATAAATAAATAAATAAACAAACATTTTAAAGGGCTGGAGATGTGGCCCATTCATTAGGTGCTACTGGGTTCAATCTCTGGTACCAAAAAAAAAAAAAAAATTTAAGACCAAAAAAAAAAAATTGTGCACACATACACACACACAAATTTCTGAGAGTGACTGGAGAGGTGACTCAGCAGTAGAGTGCTTAACTGTCATGCAGAAGGACCCAGGTTTCCTCCACAATGAAGTGGAGGAAAAACAAAAACCAGATGAAAAAATAAAATAAAATTTTCTTTCTTTCTCTCTTATAAAAAAAAAATTCTGAGAGTATCTTTTCCCCATAACCTCATCAATGCCAAGTATTGTAGATCTTTATTATTTTCCAATTTGAAAGGAAAAACAGGTATCTTATGTTGTTTAACCCAGGCTGAGCACCCTGGAGCTTTCCACACCTTTTCTTCCATTTGATCCTCACAAAAACTTTTGCGATGTAGGTATATTATTGCCCCATTTTATGGAAGAGAACAGTCTTGACCAAGATAATAACAATAATAATCAAGTAGTAGAACAGGTAGACCCAGGCAGTCCGACTTTAGAATGTGAGCTTTAATGATGGGCAGTCTCCAGTGGCCAAGAAGTCATTCATTCATCTTCCCGTCTGATTTGCACATTCATGTTCTCCACCCTGCTCTTCCTCTGCATAGCACCTGTGCACTTTGGCTCCCAGCTGGTTTCAGTTTGTGGAACACAGCAGGAGACTGGAGGTGGGAAGGCAGTGAGCTCAAAATATTTATTTCCTTGTGCTCCTCCCTGTGAGGTTTCCTCTGCCAGGTTGTGCTTTAGAACAAAGTTCATCCTCCTCTAACCTGATCCTCTCTCTCTGGTCTCCAGTAACTTTCCCTTCCTCCTTTCTTTTGAAGCTAGAATTAATAACTAGGGCTGCAAATGACCCTAAGTAACCCCACAAGACCACACCCCACGTAGTTCCCTTAAATCACACCTGTATGAATAGTCCCTTAGTAAATACGCCCTCCCTAGTTCATCCTATTTGGGGTGTACAATCATTTTCACTTTTTTATTATGTTGTCTTTTCTCACTGAATTGTAGGCACTCTCAATTAGAGTTACAATATTTTATGAATTATTTGTTGTGGGAACATTTTCCCTAGGTTGTTGCTTGAGAGTTTCGTTTAACATGAGTTTTGTATAGGTTTCTTCATAAGCTCACTCAAGAAAGACTCCACTCTAGAAAATGTAGCCTTGATCTTGACCAATACATGGCAAATCCTCTCCTCTCGTTTGGGGTGAGTGGAATAGCTAGCTCTGATCTAATGGCCTGATTGTTAGATTCTCCTTGAAAGGTTATATTCCTCTTCAAGCATTTGGAAAGGGTCTAATTTGTGTTCTAGAGGTGTCTGTCAGCAGCTGATTTCTCAATTTCAGGTGATTCTTCCTTGGCCTCCTGTTCTGCTATGCACCTCAGGTAATCTCGCAGCTGCTACCTGACTGGAATTCCTAGGCATAGTCCCCTCCGTTCAAAGAGCTCTGCTACCAGGATCAGTTGAGGTGTGAGTGTGGGGAAGGCCACACTTGGCTTATTTTATGTTCACTTTATTTCCAAAAATATTGTATGCACTCAGCACATTAAATTATTTCATAGGGAGCTCCTGGCCAGTACACCCTGGTTATTAAACGTCACTCCTATCCTTAGCTCTTTCTTCTGACCTCTTTCCTGTGGATTCTTTTCCGCACCTCTCAGAGAAACCCTGCTGCCTATCCACAGGGTCCATCTTACCCCAGAATCAACTTTCTCTTCTCAATAGGTCTTCCTTAGAATATTGAAGGGAAATTGGGACCCTGTCAGTACCACTGGAGGAGAGATCTGTGGCCTTTTAAGACCCCCACATTGCATGGAGGAGCTCAGTACTCCAGACTCTATGGAGGCATCTGGAGTGGGCAGCCCAAGTCCTGTCTCCTTGGAGGTATCCCAACCCACATAAACCGCAGAACCCATCTTCATTACCTGTTATTGACGTATTCATGTCTACCGTTACCTCCTGCTTTCAGGTCATGTCCCCTCAGGCCATGTAGAATAAGAAATGGTCTCTAAATGGCCACTCAGCCGCACCCCCACTGCAGATTCACAGTATTTCTTGTGAGATGAATTATGTTTTCACCCAAACATTATCCTGGGGGAAAAAGGAGGGAGAAAGCATTGTTTTTTTTCCCTTGGGAGAGGAAGGAGAAGGGAACCGGAAGGGGTTCCGGTACATTTTACTTCCTCCCCTGAAAGGACTATAGGACCAACAAGTCAGATTCTAAGTTATTGATATGCAACAGTAGAAGAAGATAATTTGGAAGATATAAGTCCTTGTCCTTGGGATTGTGGGGTTAGAGGAGTGTCATAGGAAAGATGACAAAGAAAAGGACTCCTCTCTTTTTAAAACAAAATTCAAAGTCTATCTTGATATCTAGCCATCTATACCACAATAATATAAGTGTAAAGTCCAAGTTGGACTGAAGTGGCTGTTGGGAGGGGAAACTGCTAAGGAAAAGAAGACTTGGGAGGGAGTTAAGACACAGAACAGGCTGTCACACCTTTGAAGAGGGAAGCTGTGGTTATGGCCTATTTGTGTGTGTGTGTGTAATGTTGTGTATGTTCCTAAAGGCAGATGCTGGAGTCTTGGCTGGGTTAAAAGACTCATGAGACATGATTAGCTAAGGACAGGGAAGGGATTCCTGAACAAGAACAAGTCTTCAAACAACCAGGGGTACCAGCTGCGCGTCCAATCTGTAGACATTCTGAAACAGGAACTGTCTTTGGCCTGGACACTGGGGCACAGAGGAAAGTCCAGAAGGGATTGCGCAATCAAAGATTATAATAAATGGGCTTAACCATGAGAGGACATTTTATCACAGGGTCTAGACAGAGGCAGTGAATTTTTAAAATCATCTTTACTGAGGTATCGTTTATAAACAATAAAAGCTAATTGGGTGAAAGGAAATGTGGAGTTATTGCCTAATGGGTGCAGAGTTTCTGTTTGGGATGATGAAAGAGTTCTGGAAATGGAAAATGGTGATGGTTGCATAACATTGTTAATATAATTAATGCCACGGAACTGTACATTTAGTGATTAAAGAGGCACAGTTAATGTTCTATGTATTTTATCACAATAAAGTCACCAATTAATCAAAATATGAAAAATATTCATCAGTCCTCAAAGTTTCTTTGTGCCCCTTAGCAGCCAATCCCCTTTCCTCACCCTGGAAGATACAAATCTACTTTCTGTAACTTTAATTTTGTCTTTTCTAGAATTTCATATAAATGTAACCATGTAATATGTAGTTCTTTTATGTCTGGCCTGATTCACTTAATATAATGCTTTTCAAATTCATCCAACTTCTATGAATTTGTTGTTTATTTCTTTCATCACTAGGTGGTATTCCACTGTACAGCTGTACCATGGTTTGTTAATCCATTTCCCAGAGGATGTACATTTTGGCTGTTTGGCTATTGAATTTTTTATTTTCTATTTTTATTTTTTAAAGAGAGAGGTAGAGTGAGGAAGAATTGATTTATTTATTTTTCATCTGGTTTCTGTTTCTCTGACATTTCAATGTGTATGTGGTGCTGGGTTTCAAACCCAGGGCCGCATGCACGCATGCATGCCCGCAGGTGCTCTACTGCTGAGCAGTAGATCTCACGGTCACCTAAAGAAGCATGCAAGTGTCTGCTATGTATGGTTGTGAACAAAGGTCCATAGATAGATGAGTCCTTTGTGTTCTCAAGACTGCTTAACATCTTGAATCAGGGCTTCCAGATGATCTCCAAATCTCAGATTTTCCAGTTTACTAGATCCCAGATTTTATTCCGTAAGCTATGCCCCACATGGGGAGCTGTGTGGCTGGGGATTTATGTTGACAGAGTCTGTGAACACTGTGGAGCAACAAAGACATTCTTTGTGTCTGGCTTTCTACGTGACTTCTATAGTAACTGCACAGTAACTCAAGAGGTTGATCAATACAAGTTTTATATTACATACCATATTATATGTACACCATAATGTAATTTATCATATACAATGTAATATGATTTAATATGAAATATATATCACTTACTTGCATGACTAATGCTTTCATTCTTGGGTAAAAAAAAATTCATTGTTCAGAGTTATTTATTTATAAGTATTTTCCCCCCATTTCCACCCCATTCACAGGCTCCATAAAGGTTCCTGACCTTGGCTTTGGTGCCTCAGGGTGTGTCTTCAGATGCAACCTGCAAGTATCTTGCCTTCCGGGGTCTTTGACTGGAATCTCCTTTCAGTTTTACTGACACACTTCCCCCCTACGCCCCCTCCCTCTGTGCTGTGAGCTTGACATTTTAGACCATGCTTTTTGGCCCAAAGTAGCCTGGGATGAGAGGGAGGACAGTCTCTCTTTTGATTCCAGGCCCTAAAAGGCAAAGCTGGCGTCCTGACCCTGCCTATCTTGCAGGTTATTTTTTAGCTCCCTGCTGAGAAGCTGGCAGTATTTAATGAGTGTCTTCTCAGCTTGGGCTCTGGTTATGCCTTCCGGTGGCTCCAGAATGGACTTAAACATCCAGTGGTCAACATCCAAGGTCTACTCTACAGTTGTTTTCCATCTCTCTGAGTGCCCCCAGTCGCCCCCTGCTATCATACTCTGGTGACCAGAAGAACTTACCCGTGCTGGTCTGGGCTGTGTCTGTTATGATACTTAATTAGAAATGCTTTGATTTCTTTTATATTCAGACCAGGACACACAACATTTCAGATTGGGAAAAAGGATAGTATAAAGATGGTGACCATGGTAGCCATCTGTTGTTTTCCTCTCCTGGGTACCACACTCTCCCCCTTCTTTTATTAAATACACCCTCATTCTTTTTTAATTTTTTTTAAAATTTTTTTAAGAGGGAAAGAGAGAATCAATTTTATTTTTTTCCATCTGTTTTTTGTTTCTCTGACACTTAGTTGTGTATGTGGTACTGGGGTTTGAACCAGGGTTCTCACGCATGCAAGGCAAGTGCTCTAACCCTTGAGCCACCACTCCAGCCTCAAACAGCCTCATTCTTTAGGGAACTGTTCTTTCTGTGTTTCATCCAATGGTTCTGGAATAGGATTCAATCCCAGTATCCTGATCTCACCCCCAACTCTACACACAAGGCTTGTGACCTCGCTAGGCCATTCAGAGATATTTCTTTTAATTCTTTCTCTCCCCTCATTGGTAAAGGAGATATATGATGTGATCCCAATTGTTAGCAACAGCATACCTCATAATATGGAGAAAATTAAGAAAATGAATCTTGCATGCTGGAAAAGGTCTCTTTCTGTGGGGAATTCACACACCACTAAATGCAGACTTGGTTCAACTGGCAGTTGAAATCCCTACCTTCACCTGCCCAAAACATGTGACTCAATTGAGGTCAGTCAGGTGCCATTCCATGAGAATTTGAGACTTGAGCTGTGTGTCAGAATGCTAAAAGGTTACACATGAACATTAAGGTCATCTTAACAAGGACACCTAGAGACTGACCATTGGTCCATAGATCCGATTCCTTGATCTGTTCTAGTTCTTCATCTCTCAAAGATTCAATTGTTCTAAGTTCCCTTTATTTTTCTAACCTATTCCATAATCCTGGAATGTGTTTCATTTTTACTGATGTTAGCTAACCAAAGTATTTTTCTGCCTTTTGCAACCAAAAATCATTCTAATATATCTTCTAACACCTGTTGCCTCTCTCCTTTAAAATCTCTCCTCCTGTTCATCATCATTGCGGGTTCTGTTGCATTTATCAATATTCCATCTCTAATTTGTGATAAACTAAGATAGAAAAATAGATGATGGCTCATGAGACATCTATGAGGAATGGTGGGATTCAATCATTTGCTAAACTCATGTTAAGAGACAATTCTCCATGGATTGCTCATGCTTCTGAGCATCTTACAAGCACAATAACTGACTACCTTTGCTATCAACTGTTTTTAAAGGATATTTGTACACCAAACAACCCTGGGAGATAGAGATGGTGCCGCCTTCATGGAACCATGGTGCATGTCTGCTTTCTGTATATTAGAAGAGATTTGGGTTCCCTAAATTCAGAGTTTCTCTTATGTAACATAATTCACTGTGTATGCAGGTGTCATCTGGTCCTCCTTTCATCGCACTATAGTAATTAGGACTTGTGAAACTACTTCAAATACTAATTTGACTATTATTGTTGTAATCCAGCATCTTGTGTCTTCTGCCAGCATCTATGAAACTAGACTGTGGCAGGCCAACTGAGATTTTATTTTATTTATATATTTATTATATTTTTGTTCCTCTTCTTTTTAAAAAAATTTTTATTAAGAAGTTGTTATTGTACAATCATAAATGCATATACAGTAACAATATGATATGCATTTGTTCTTAAATAAGAATTACCCCTACATTGCTCATACCCCAGTCTCTTGATTCTTCTATATTTTGCCCCTACAAGTGATATAAATGTCTAGATTGTGAATTTTTCAGAATTAAATGATTGCATAAGTATTATTTGGATTCTCAGGGGGGTAAGGAGTGTACTACATTGTTGATTGTTTCCCTAGTTCCCTCTCTATCACCTCTCTCTCCTCTCCCCTGCACCCACCCCCTCCTCCCCAACTGAGAGTTTAAGTACTAGAAAACTTCAGATAATCAAGATGAGATATAGACAGAAATATAAAAAAGGAAGAATGAGGGTCATATAGGCTAATTAAGAGTTTTGGTGAGAGGGGCTGGAGCAGTGTCTTGGTGGTTATGGCGCTTGCCTGGCATGCGCGAGTTCAAATCCAGCACCATGTACACAACGAAATCTTGGAGCAAGGAAAGCCACATGAAAAGCTAAATAAAAAATTGTTTCTCTCTTTTTTTCTCTCTCTCTCACTATCCCTCTTTCTTTAAAAACTAAAATTAAAAACAAAAAGAGTTTTGGTGAGAAATCCCTGGGGATTAAGAGTGAACATGTTGATCAAAATTTGTGATCAATCAGGCATTGAATTGTTCTTCACTTTGTGGCCAATTGTGAGGGAAAATTGAAGAATTGAAGGCTGAATACCAGGAACGAGATTCAAAGTCACCTGCCTCAAACAATATCCTGGGTATTGTTGACTCTCTCTGAGAAGGGGGCCTCCTTATCTGTTTGGCAGTGACTTGCAGGTCTGCTCCACTGTAGCAAAATTATCATCCTGGGTAGGCAGAAGGTTTGCTGCTATTTGGAAGAATAATAAGTCATTTTATGGCTCAGTCACTCCTAAAGTCTATCATGGTAACCTTAGATCCATTTAAACAAGAGTGAAGCATCTCAGGGGGTCTTACAGTAAGTCCCAGGTGCTATAATAGAGCTATGGCTTTTTGAGGGCAATTTCCCTAGATAAGCAAATTCCTGTGGGAAGTCATAGATGGGATATTGACTAATATTTGCACTCTTACTACCTAGGATTGACTGTAGGTAACTTTTTAGAGAATGAGAAACTGATCCAAAGAATTCTAGATTAATTGTTATGGTCATTTCTGCAGCCCTAGAAAACTTAGAATGAAACTAGGTGAAACATGAGAAGATGTTATCTTGAGAATAGCCTGGGTTAAGGTGGACTCCTTAAAAATGTTGCCAGTGTGTGAGTCAGCCCGCAGAAGGTCACAAACCCAGTGATGCAGTCAGAAGACAGTGTGACTGTGGCTCAGAGTAAAAGAGTCACACGACTGCATGAGGACCATCCACCCAGAAGAATGCACAGGACCAGCCAAGAACTTTGCAACTTTGTTTGGTTGAGCCACGAACAGCCACCACCCAGCGAGACTAGAACTAAATGCAGGGCCTTCCTGGCTGGAGAAGCTCTTTGCTTGTTCGCCCCTGGTCCTGCCTTCCTCTACCGTGATCTCAGCTATGGATAGTGTGGAAATGCCCTGCTGTGTCTCTCGCATCCTATGCATCTGGTGCTGCTGAGCAATGTAATGGCTTGCTTCCTCTTCCTCCTCCTTTTTCTTCTTCCTCCTTCTCCTCCTCCTCCTTCTTCCTTTTTGTGGTACTGGGGAATGAACCCCAGGGGTTAAATTTTCATTTTGAGATATGGTCTTGCTAAGTTGCCCAGGCTTTTCTGAAACCTGGGCAAATTTTCTCAATCCTTCTATTTCAACCTCCTGAGTTTCTGGGATTTCAGGTATATGCCACCACATCTAGCTCAAGGAGCTTTCTGATTCTACTTCCCTCAACTTCTGGTGCACATATTTTAGTCAGGCAGTTTGGTCACTGAGTACAGCTGTCCCCAGAAAGAGATCATCTCTTGGCCACTTTCTGGATAATAATCAAGAAAAGAGGAGTGAAAGTTCATATAGAATTATTTTGAAATTTGTGATTTCTCCCCAACTATAATTGCAACCCCTGGCCAGCCTGGTTGGTACACCCTCCAGAGGGTAGCCCAGCCAAAGCAGACCTTTGTAGTTCAGCCATCTGGATTCTCCAGTTGGATTGACAGGGTCTTGGATCATAAGGATAATTGCCACACAGTTGAGTACATGCTCACCAACTCCCCCAAAAGCCAATGTGGGGTCATAATGAGTCTCTAAAACTTTTATAAAAGGTCCAACCATCTAAATAAAAGATTTGGATGTGGGACTGGAGCGGTGGCTTAGCGGTTTCGGTGCTTGCCTGGCAAGCACGAGGAACCGGTTTCAAACCCCAGCACCACATACACGACTAAGTGTTGGAGCAACTAAGGCCATGTGAAAAACTAAATAAAGTTGTTTCTCTTTCTCTGTCTCTCTCACTGTCCCTCTCTTTAAAAAAAAAAAAGATTTGGATGTGATTAGGGGAAGTTTGAGAAAAGAAAAAAAGAGGAATGGTAGCTATTGGAACTGGACACACAAATTTTGAAAGAGCATCAGGCAAATAACAACAGCCCCTGGGATGTGCGCACTTCTGTGATATTAGGATATACCTATTTTTTTTTTCACTTTTGTCCATGGTTTCTGGCTCATAACTTCTCCAAGGCAGGCCATAGAAAATTGAATTTCTACTCCCCAAAGTGAGTCACAGAAACTAAAAATATACTCTAAATTTTCCTTTGCTTTTCTGTCTTGGAGTTGGCCATAAAGAAATTCTCTGCCTTACCCTTGTCAGATAGAAGTCATAAGACCCTTCTCATTTAGGACAGATCCTGCCTCATTCTCTGGAGAGAAGAATGCTGCACAGAGAGACCAATAAGGGGCCTAGAAAAAGCAGATGGCCTTGCTGAGTTTCCTTACCTAGACCAATGGCGATCATGCTTATGCAGCAAAACTTCCCTACAACTCAGAACTGGCTTAAGAGAGCTTCCAGAACGCAGAACTTGTAGTGCCTGGAGGTAATGAGCTCAGAAAGGACAGGGAAGATGTGCATCCCTTCTCCCACACCTCGCCCTATGCGTCTCTCTATAGGTGCTCTTTGTGATAGCCTTCACAATAAATCAGTAAGGGTTTCCAATGAGTTCTGTGAGCCAATCAAGCAAATTAATTAAACCTGAGAAAAGAGATGTGGCAACCCCAATTTATAGTTGGTTGGTTAGAAGTACAGGTAAACTGACCTGTGGTTTGTGATTGGCATCTGGGGAAGTGGGGGCAGTAGTCTTGGGGACTGAACCCTCAACTGCGTGATTCGACACTATCTCTAGGTGTACGGTGTCAGAACTGGTTTGGATTAGAGGATACCCAGCTGGTATCCACAATAGAACTGATGTTTCGCTTAGTGTGTGGGGAAAACCCCACACACATCTGATGGGAGAAGGCTTCAGCATTGATTGTTGTGTTGAAAGCAGAGGAAAAACAGCACTTTGTTTTTTCCAATGCAATCTCAGCCTCTGAGAGACACAGGGAGAGATGGGGATGTAGACGGTGTTTATCAGAATCACTCCTCATGAAGGAAAACCACTGGTGAGACTTTCCCAGACTGTTGTAAGGGGCTTAAATTAACAGCTGGATCTGCAATCCTCTTCCAGAAGACTCTGACATGACTTGTCTGTCACGTTCCTTAACTTTACAGGGAAATCTATCGAAACAGTGGAGGATGGCCACAGTTTTTGCACCTCCCACAAGAAACACCTGTTAGCATGTCCAGATGTTTTTCCTACCCCATTCTCATAACTGTCACTCAGTCATTTCCTCTGATGGACAAATACCACCTGGCTGATAGTGTTGACAAACAGGACAGACTGGACTTACTGCCCTTAGGTAGTTCTCCCCCACATGGAGACTAAACTTATTTGCACTAAATTGAAACTTTAAGGTTACCAGCTGACCCTGAAGTCACATTGTCATCATTGTCTTACCCTAGAACACACAGGATCTATTTAGAGATCCCCTCAAGTTATAACCAACACTTTCTTTTCATGGGTGTGAT
Source organism: Aplodontia rufa (assembly GCA_004027875.1). Taxonomy (NCBI): domain Eukaryota; kingdom Metazoa; phylum Chordata; class Mammalia; order Rodentia; family Aplodontiidae; genus Aplodontia; species Aplodontia rufa. The sequence continues at coordinate 43,919 of PVKS010005743.1, forward strand.
GTATATACCCTTGGGACTGTGCTACATTTACGGATCTCAGGCATTGACTCTTCTGCCTTCTGAAAATACAGCGACTTGCAGCTGAGCAGTGGTCATAAGAAATCTCCATGTGTTTAAGGAGGCACCACTGGAAAATTGTGTGGCCTTCAGAACTACATATATCTCTCCAAAAGGAAGCTACCCTTACTTAGTTACTTGGGGGAGATTTCCAGAGTGACAACTGACTCATTATTTATGAGCTCATTGTGTACAGTTATCCTTATGCTAGACATCATCCGTTTTAAAAAATGGTGCAAAACTAGTGCCTGACTTTAGTTGAAGTGATCTGTGCTACTACCTCATCCCTGGAATATATCCATCCAGGTTGGCCTCAACTCACTGGTCAGTGTTGTTTCAGATATAATAGCCCTAGATTTCTGTTTTAAGGACCTAAACAGAGTGTGGGCCATCACTGATATATCTTGCTAGGCCAGGATTAATATCTCAGGTGGAAAGATCAGTACATAAACTTAAGAGGAAAGTCACTGATTCTCTAAGGCTGACTCTGATGACTTATGGGATTGATGGGGTTATCTATTGTTCAGTGCTTGGCCCTGGGATCTTGGGAAGTGCGGTTGAGGTCGGCATTGCAGGTTGGCCTTATCCCACTGACTGCACTGATTGGAGTCCTACTGATAACAGCTTAAAAAAATGCTCTATAAGACAAATTGGAAGATTTGGTCTCAGCCTCTCTTCATCAGATTAATCTGAATGGCCAATGGAGTGAGTACTCATTGGCAGTTTCACCAGGATCTAAGGCAGTACAGACAGACACACTTGTGATTTAGTATAATAAAGACATCGTTCACTTCTGGAATAAAGAGCAAGCAGGCTTACATTCCAATATAAAATGCTGGGGCTCCTCCCCTGGGATGCAGATGTCACCTGGCTCTTTTTGCACAGTCCTGTGGGTATTACAGCTTGGGAAATCACAAACACTCATACTTTGGCTACTGCTATTGCTGTGAGTGATAAAGTTCTTTACCTCTGCAGCAAGAGTCTCAAGACTTTTGCCAGAATCCACGAAACTGTGGCAGCCTAGCTTGGTAGCGTGGAAGTAGAATAAAATCTTGGCTCCTTCATAGCTCTTCACATCATTCAAGAATTTATCATCTTATTCATAATGCTCTTAATTGGTTGAAGCTCTTCACCAAGTGAATTTATGTAATTCTGTCCCTTACCCTCAAAAAAGAAGGATTAGTGAGGGACTTGGTTGATATATTTGCCCTCCCCTCTTCAGTGGGACTGGCCAGCTACTTTAAACAGTCCTTTCCCAGGGTAGAAATCACCTCAGTGGCTCTCCGCAGAGCTGGCCTCTCTCACCCTGAAGCCCATTCCTGGCTTTTGTCCACTCTTATTGTGGTGGCTCCTATTGGCTGACCATTCAATATCCATTCTCTATTGTGCCCTCACTCCTTTCAAGATGAGTTCCTGATCAAAGCCAAACACCATTCAAACAATCCCTTATTTCCAGACATCCAGAGGAAGCCGACCCACCTCCAACTTCAGAGATGGATGGAAATAACTGGTCTAAGAGTTGCTTCCTTTGTCAAAATGGTCAGTGGAATTTTAGAAGTCTGGGGACCAATTTCTCTGAAATGTTGCTTTTTTATTTAAAGAGAGAAGGACAGTGAGAGAGAGAGAGAGAGAGAGAATAAATTTTTATTGAGTTTTTCACATGGCTTTTGTTGCTCTGACACTTAGTTATGTGTGTGGGTGCTAGGGTTTGAGCCCATGTACTTGCGCATGCCGGGCAAGTGCTGTAACCACCAAGCTACCGCTCCAGCCCTGAAATGTTCCTTTTTGATCTTAGAAGGCCATGGAAAGAAACATGTCCTATTTCTAGATGTGATGTTTGGAACTTCTATAGACATCTTATTAATAGCTTGAAAATGAAGCCACCATCCAGGATGGCAGAACTGAGGCATGATGACAGTTCTGTGCTACCCACTTCATTAACTGTGGTGCCTTTGCTACCTCTGGGCTTCCTGTTAAGAGAGAGGATGCAGTTCCTAATGCTTAAGCTCATTTGATTAGGGCATTTGATTACTTGTTAAATTCTGTGCTCAGTTTTGGATACTCTTCAAGTACCTTAAATTAATTCATGTATTTAAGGCTGCTGCTGCTGCTGATTTTAGCACTACAAAATGAACCCAGGACCATGCTAAGCATGTGCTCTGCCTCTGAGTTACACCCCCAGACCTTCTGCACTTATGACTTATCAGGTTTATTATTTCCTTCATTTGCATATGAGGAAACTGAGGTATAGGAGCCTTAATATGTTGCTAGGTGATACAGCTAGTTAAGTGACAGTACTAGAATTCAAACCCAGATGTAGCTTAGAATCTGTGGAATTAACCACTACTCTGTTACTTCACACCAGGTTTTCATTGGTAGCCTAAAGCATTACAACAGATACTAACCATATTCCTCAGGGCTTTTCCAGGCTGCAACAAGGAAACTTAGGCTTTGGACCCCCTTGATCCCCAAATGTATGCCTGTAATCTAGTTTAATTCCCCATGTCCACTTGCAGGACCCACTGCTTGCCCAGAAAAGGAGGTTAGACATTAATATCAAATCTCATGTCCTATTGGAACACTAGGAAGGCAGCCAGAAAGTCAATATGTGAGCTTTTATTTCATATTCCATATATTTTAAGCATATTGATATGATAAATATCCCTATTCAAAGGGCATCTATAGTGTGGGCCAAGTTCCACCTTTAATAAGAGACCCTTTGCCCTGAACATCTAGCTGGTGGCAACGGAGAGTTTTTATATTTGCCCACTTGCCATTGAGGAAATAAGCAAATAGCTCCTCAAGCCTGTCTCAGAGAATATGTGCAACACATGCACATATATAACATACATGTGCGTACAGCACACATATGCATGTATACATATATGTACATATTTCTATGCACACATATAGGCTTATATATTAATAAGAAATTTCTGACCATAGCATAGCATTATATATTCTTCCCCTGATAATCAGCAGTTATCCCAACATTATATGACCAAGGAGTGCAAAGAAGCATAATTGCCAAACAGAATCAAACAATTTATCTCCACTACCTCTGCCTTTTGTCCCTGGAAGTCCCTTCTTCTCTCCTCATTGCAAGTTCTTGTTTGCTGATCACAAGTGAAAATCTGGGTGAAAATCTGGACTTCCAAAGGAACAGATCATTCCTGCCAATTGTCCCATCCTCCTATCAACAGATCATCAAGCAAATTTCCAGAATTATTGTTTTAGAAAAAAATCACAACCTCTAGGGGAAAGGCGAGAGGCATTCTAAAACTGGGGCAGAGGTTATCAGTGGGTGGCTCTGTTTGATTAAGTCAGGAGAGTACTATTGCTTCATACTGGGGCGGCATTCCTTTAACCCTGATCTGTTTGAGGTCACTTCATAAGAAGCAAGAACAGAAATAACATTGAGTAACTAATTTCCAGAGTTTCCTGAACCAGAAACTATGGTATCTTGAATGAAATGGAGATGGAAAGACTTTGTATCTGAGAGATTCCAAACTGTCATAGAATCTTCTGAGATCTAAACATGAAAGAGTTTTTTTGTGTTTTCCCCCCTATTTTGTATAAACCCCTAAAGCTTCCCCCTCCCTCCCCCGCCACCACCTGCCTTCAGTACTGGGAATTCAGGGGCATTCAACCACTAAGGGACATTCTCAGCCTTTTTCATTTTATTTTGAGACAGGGTCTCCCTAAGTAGCACAAGCTGACCTCAAACTTATGATCCTTCTGCCTCAGCCTCCTGAATAGCTGGGATCATAGGCACATACCAATGTGCTCAGCTTGAAGCTTCTTTTTAAACAGATCTGAAATGAAACAGATGGTCCAAACGTATCCGAATTTAGAGGTCAATAAGCTACGAAGTCTCTTTTCTAACTCACTAGGCTTTGAAGACAAAGGTCAGAGCCATCAGAAGTCTTCCTTACATGGGTAGCTAAAGAAGAGGATTCTCAAAGAGAGTTGGAATTTTTTCTTTGTGTGCTTGCTGAGAATTTTATCTATTTATTTTACATTTTACAAATTTGAGTATTCTTCCTGAGGACAAAGACAAAACAAAATGAAACTTAGAGGAAAGTGGTAATAGGAATGAGGGAAAAAAATGGGAGGAACCACAATCATGAAAGGCTATGTATTCAGTTAGGATTCTTTCCTCTCTGAGAGTTCTCCTGATTTCTTTGCTTTTGGCCAGTGCTGGAAATCAAACTCAGGGCCTTGCACATTGTAGGCAAACCCATTACTCCTGAGCAATACCCCCAGGTCCCTCTTGGTTTCTCTTCTTTCATTATTTCTTTTTTTGTTTTTGGAAGAGAGAGGGACAGTGAGAGAGCGAGAGAATCAATTTTATTTAGTTTTTTCATGTGACTTTTGTTGCTGTGACACTTCGTTGTATACGTGGTGCTGGGACCAGGCAAGTGCTGTAACTGTTGAGCCACCACTCCAGCCCCTCCCTCTTGGTTTCTTAATGGAATACCAAGGAGATGGTGTTTTATTTGGAAACAAAACACTAGTCCTTATTTATGAATAGCAAGCATTTATTTAGTTATTCTTGTAACATAAATGTTTTTAATATAGTATCCTATGTAATACATGGCAGTGCAGTATAAGAGTGTTGTTTTTTCTGACTTTTTAAAAGAAACATGTTTACTGTAGAGAACATTTCCTTCATTAAAACAATAAGTACGTTTGAGCTTCTACTAAATGTAGGCATTAGGAATGCAACACTGAACAAAACTGGACATGGTTTCTGTCCTCATGGAATTCAGGATTGAATATAAAACACCTAGAAGTTATTTGTTTATTCATTCAACAAATTTTTTTAGCATGTTTAATAGTCAAGTGATGATTGCCTCTAATTCTAGAACTCAGGGTAAATTGTTATATTTTGATAAACAGGTAGATAGACAGTAGATAGGAAAATAAGATAGGAGAGAGAGAGGGAGAGAAACTGCATCTTGGACACTTCCTGAAGGAACAAATTGTTGAGTTTGTATAACTCCATAAACTCAGAGTGAAAATGCACTCATATCACCTTGATGTTTCCAAGAAATTCCCTAAGCTCTCATCTGCTAAATACGTAAGAAGCCCAGGATCTTCTCTCTTTTGCTGAGAAGTTCTAGAAGCCAGGTGCTCGAAGGATGGTGAAGGCTGGTCCCTCTTGAGGCACCACATGGTTGCCCCACAATATCTTCCAGCATGGAGCGAGGGCCGTATGATCCCACTGCTGAGCTTTTTCTACCACTGACCTGATGTCCCCCTGACCCAGGTCAGCACGAAGATTGCTCAGCTCTTGCAGAGAGCAGATCCCATGCCCTTTGAGCCAAGAGTAGTTGTGTGCCCCTTTCCTGTGCTGCAGTTATTAAAGCATATAGGGCACTTTCTAGGGCATCGGTCAGCCCCAGAAGAGCTGAGTCATACCTGAGCCCTGACCCTCTTGCCTTCTAAGATCCACTTAGAAGAGTTCAGTCAAGCTGCAGTTACTCAAGCCCCAGCCCTCTGCCACAAGTTAAAAAAAAATTGTATAAACTCACCCTTTCTATATATGATCACTGCTCCTTTCCTTCTGTATCCTGTCATTTTATTTAAACAAAAGTAGTTGGTTTTGGGATGGAGTGGTAGAGCGCTTGCTTGGCATGTGCAAGGACCCAGGTTGATCCCCAGCACCACATATGCAACTAAGTGGAGGAAAAATGAAAAAATAAAAACTGACTCTTTAAAAAAAAGTTGCGATCCATTAAGAATTCAAGAGGTACATTTTGAAAACACTGATCTAAACTTTACCAATCAAATCTCAAAATCATGGAGGCATGGTGGCACAGTCCTGTAATCCCAGCTCCTCAGGAGGCTGAAGCAGATTTCAAGTTTGAGGCCAGCCTTGGCAAGTTAGAGACTCTGAAGAAAAGAAAATGCTGAGGATGTAGCTCAGTGATAGAGCACGCTTGCCCTGAATCCACGGTACTAAAAACAAACAAACAGGACTCTCAGAGGCACAAAAGGTAAGATTATGCTCCCATTCCCTTGGACAACAGAGGTAAAGGTGCATTCTTTTCAGGTGGCTTCCCTTAGTCACCTCCTCTTTCCCTCTGCTGTCTCAGCTGCCCTGTGTCCCAGACAGAGAAAGCCACTTCAGTGATTTAAAATGACTCCTCAGCAAGTCCCCACCTCTACCTCTGTACAAGGGATTTAAGGTGCTAACACTCTCTCTTCCAGCTAGTGAGGGTCTGTTTTTATTGTTTGCAAATGATTTTCTGGCACAGGTTGCTGGTGAAGAGAAAAACAAAGACAAAAACTTCAGGATCTTGTCTAAACTCAACAACAGCAGCTAATAATCAGGTACTACTCTAAAAAAAGTTTGAAGGATTGGGGTTGTAACTCAGTGGTAGAGCATTTGCCTAACATTCAGGAGACCCTGAGTTAGTTCCCCAGCATCACAAAACAATAACAACAACAATATATATATATGTGTGTATATGTATGTAAATATACCCTTAAGTATATGTGTTTTATATATACTTTATATATTATATTATAAAATTTGATATATGCATATATATAATATTTGAGATCAAGTTAGCAGTTACTCTTGGGGCATAGCGACTGGACAGGAACATCAGGGAAGCTTGTTTCTCAACCTAGGCGCTTGTTAGCTGGGAGTTCAATCTGAGAAAGTCAGTATATACAAATTCTCTAAATAACTCTGAATCTAAATTCCCATCAAGGATTGAATGGACAAGTGCACTGGAATATTCCCACAACAGAATACTGTGCAAAAAGGTAAGGGTACAATTTTTGATTATCTGGAACAACTGAATCTCAGAACATGATGTTAAGGAAATGATGTTAGATATAAAATAGCACACTTTCATGATTCATGATTCAAAGCTGGCAAAGCTAATCTATGCTACCGGATGTCAGAGTGGTAGCAACTCTGGGTTGTAGTGACAGGAAGGGAGTGACAAGAAAGATGCCTGGAGCCAGGAAATGTTCCCTCATCAAGGTGCTGGTTACATGGATGTATCCAGTTTGTTCAGGACAGCTTCAAAACCACAATAGCTTTATGAGAAAATGATCATTATTACTTCCATTTGCAGATGGGGACTCAGGTTCCGAAATGCTGATGACTTGGTCAACTTGCACATTCCTTAAATGACCACGCTATGTGCCTCCAGGGCCCAGGAGCATAACCACTCTTGAGCGATGTCAGCCTGGGAATTATATTCCCACAGGACTCAGTAAAGGAGCTTCCCACCAGGCTTTCTAATGGCTTAAAACAGAGTTGTGGCAGGTTCCCTGCATCTGCTAGATTCAGTCTTTAATGGAAATGTTTTAATTAAATCCTAACTGTGGAGTTACATGTTTAAAAGTCAGAAACAAGCTACATAGAAAGACTACATATAAATAACCACAAAACACATTGTATGCACATGATCCAACATAGTAACATGTTCATATAAAATACAAGCCAACTGCATGTGCATCTGTAATCCCAACCTCCAAAGGCTGAGGCCAGAAGATCACTTCAGCTTAGGAGTTTGAGCCTGGGCAACACAGAAAGACCTCATCTCAAAACAAAAACACACTCATAAAATATAATGCAACATGAAAATTTTTATATTTAAAACATTAACAAGCTTTATTTTTCTATTTTCCAGAGCAGAAAAATTAAGTGGAAATATAGAGAGAGTCTGACACACACCTAGTTTTAATAAATACCCCTATTTCTTTCATTAACATCTTGCATTAGTGTTGTGCATTTGCTATAATCAAGAATCAATATCATTACATTATTATCATGTAAAGTCCATAGTTCATATGAGGGTTCGTTGTGCTGTACATTCAACAGTATTTTTGGGGGGTGGGTACAAGGGATGGAACCCAGGGGTGCTTTACCACTGAGCCACATCCCCAGCCCTTTTTTATATTTTATTTTGAGACAGGGTCTTTCTTGCTAAGTTGCTTAGGGCCTCCCTAAGTTGCGGAGACTGTTTTTGAAGTTGTGGTCCTCCTGCCTCAGGGATTGCAGGTACAGGCATGTGCCACCACATCTAGCCATTCAACAGGACTTTTTTTTTTTTTTTGAAAGAGTCAATTTGATTTAGTTTTTTATGTGTTTTTTGTTTGTTTGTTTTCTGACACTTGATTGTGTGTGTAGTGCTGGGGTTCAAACCCAGGTCTTAGTGCTCTGTGGCTGAGCCATCTCTCCAGCCCCTCAATAGGTTTTGACAAAGTTCTCCACAGTTGAAATCATACAGTATGCAGCCTTTTCCACTAAGCAATATGGATTTAAATTTCTTCTGTGTCTTTTCCTGGCATAAAAGGTTACTTCTGTCCCACCACCCTTGCCCTGTGTTGGTGATTGAACCCAGTGGTATTCTACCACTGAGCTACATCCACACCCTTTTTATTTATTTAGTTTATTGGTACCAGGGATTAAACACAGGGGCACCTAATCACTGAGTCACATCTGCAGCCCTTTTTATTTTTTATTTTTAAACAGGGTCTCAGCTAAGTTGCTGAGGCTGGCTTTGAACTTGTGATCCTCCTGTCTCAGTCTCCCAAGCTGTTAGGACTACAGGCATGTGCAACTGTGCCTGGCTTATTTTTCATTTTTGAGACAGTGTCTTGCTAAGTTTCTCAGGCTGGCCTCAAACTTGCCGTTGTTCTGCTTTAGTTTCCCCAGTACCTGGATTACAAGCATGCACAACTGCAAACAGTTTTCACCTTTAAAAAAAAAAAAAGACAGTAGCATACCAGCTCCTCAGGAGGCTGAGGCAGGAGGATTTCAAGTTTGAGGCCAGCCTGGGCAACTTAGTGAGACTATGTCTCAAAATAAATTATTTATTTATTTATTTTTAGAGAGAGGTACAATGAGAGAGAGACAGAGAGAGAGAGAGAAGAGAGAATCAATTTTTATTTAGTTCTTCATGTAGCCTTCATTGAGCCAACTTTTGTTGTATATGTGGTGCTGGGGCTTGAACCCATGTACTCGTGCATGCTAGGCAAGTGCCACAACTGCTGAGCCAGTGCTCCAGCACTTCAAAATAAAGTTTTAAAAAAGAGCTGGGGAAATAACTCAGTGGTAGAGGGCTTTCCTTGTATGCTTGAGTTCCATCCCCAGTACTGCGATTAAAAAAATAAACAAATAAATAATAAACTCGAGCACAAAGAAACGTCATGAAATGGAAGCACTTTTGAACACCTATTATGAATCCGAACAATGGCTAGAAGTTAAAACTGCACACATTCTACACTTACCTTAAAATTAAATTTTAATTTAGAAATACACACAAGTTATGGTGATAGTAGGCCGACTGTTAGCATTTTGTTTGTCATTATTTTTTGTGTTGGTCATCCTGATAGGTGTGCAATAGTGTCTTATTGTGTTTAAACTGCATTTCCCTGATGGTTAATGGTGTGGAAAACGCTGTTATGTGCTTCTTTTCATCTAGATAGCTTCTTTAACGGAGTTTCTCTCCATGCATTTTGTCCATGTTGTAACTGAATTGCCTTTTTACTGTTGAGTTTTGAGAGTTCTTTAGACATTCTTTTCTTCTACTATAGCTCGTCTTTTCATCCTCTTAATAGGGAATTTTATAGATCAGAAGATTTTTCTTTTTATTAAGTCCAATTTATCAGTTTGTTTTTCTTTGTAAAAATTGAGGTTTTGATGTCATGTCTAAGAACTCTTTACTAGGCTCTACAGCCCAAGGATTTCCCCTTCTGTTTTTTCTAAAAGTTGTTCAGTTTTATACATGATAAGGTCATGTTCTATTCTGAATTAGTTTATGTCTACAGTATGAAATGTAGGACAAAGTGCTTTTTTTCACCCCAGCCTATATGCTTCTAATTGCTCCAGCACCATTTACGGAAAGGCTATCTTCCTTCCATTGAATTGCTTTTGAACATTTATCAAAAGTCAGTTGGGCATATTTTTAGGTCTCTTTCTGGTATCTCTATCCTACTTTGTGTGTGTGTATGTGTGTGTGTGTGTGTGTGTGTGTGTGCACTACTGGAGCTATGTATCTGCTAAGCAAGTGCTGTACCACTAAATTATACCCAGGGCTTGTTCTCCTGTTTCCTTGATCTCTCTCTCTCTCCACCAGTACTACCAGTTTTGATCAACATAGTTCTGTAGTTCAGTCTTGAATTTGAATGTATTGGATCTATTCACTTTATTTTTCTTTGTGTTTCAGCTGTTCCTTTGGCTTTCCATGTATATTTTAGGATAAACTTGTCTCTATCCACATTACATTAAACCTGTATATCAACTGGGGAAAATCAATACCATTAATAACTTGTATTTCAATCCATGAACACTGTATGTCTCTTCATTTATTTAGATTTTTGATTTCTTTCCTCAGCACTGTGTAGTTCCAAGAATACAAATCCCACACCTGATTTGTTAGATTTACACCTTAAATGTGTCATTTTTATGAGCAGTTGTAATGGCACAGGTGTTTTATATGTCTATGTCCATGTGTTTATTGCTAGTTATTTAGAAATACCATATAAATTTTTATTATATATTATCTATCTTGAAAACTTGCTGGATTCACTACTTTTTGGAGTGTTGGTGACAGTTTGCTTTTTTTGAGGACTTGTCAATTTCATCTAAGTTGTTGAATTTACATAGAGACAGTTATTAGTATGTATATAGAATTATTGCATTTCCTTATTGTCCCTTTGAGATTTGTAGGGTATGTGATGAGCTTTTATTTGTAACTTTAAAGTATTATGCATGTGTGCAGCTGCTGAATTTTACAGGTCTGATCTGATAGATAATAAAGACACTCTTTATACAAGATGGCATTTGTTTCAGTAATAATGTGGAAGCAAAAGCGAAAGCAAAAGTGGTAGGCAAGAGAGAAGGAGAAGAAAATACATCACCAGATGCGGGGAGCAGCAACACCTGAAGTCAGGTGGCAGGGGCGTCCTGGGGCAGCCTTTCAGGGTCCCAACCCGGAAGTCTCAGGCAGAGCCCATCCTCTCCATGGGTGAGACTCCAGTGTCTTACTCCTAGTGGGTTTCTTTAAATATAAGTCAGAACAAAAAACAAAACAAACAAACGAACAAAAACACTCCCTTCTAACAACCTTTGAGAACTAGAGATCCCTTCAAGGACATTTCATCTCCCCAAGGACTGAGCAGATCCCTGAAGGGAGGGAGTGATAGCTTTAAGATAAGTGAATGACTCTCAGTTCTCAGGAGTGAGCCAAACCCACGGAGAAGTTCTTCTGATGTTCCGTTAAGGACGTACGAGGTCAAGGAAGATCTTTAATATTTTCCTTAGCCCTTTAGTTTCTTGATATGAGTAATTTATGCCTTTTCTATTTTTTGTCTCTCTTGTTAGAAGTTTCCCAATGTTATTGTTTTTTTTAAGAACCACTTTTTTTGTTTGATTGGTTTTCTCTTTGGCTTTTTGTTTTTGATTTCACTGATTTTTGCTCTTATCATCGTTTCTTTCCTTGTTTTGGATTTATTTTGATCTTCTTTTTCTAAATTTTAGGGTAGAAATTTAGATTATTTATCTGAGACATTTTTAATGTAGTATTTGTTACTTTCGATTTCCCTCTCAGTGTTGTTCTGTGTACTATAACTTTTGTTATGTTGTATTTCCATTTAGTTCAATGGGAGTTCCTCTTTGACTCATGAATTTTATAGAAGCAGTTGTTTAGTTTCCAAGTGTTTGGAGGTTTTCTTCTTTATGGCTTTGATTTCTGGTTAGACTTCATTGTTTTTGGAGGTCATACTTGCATGATTTCAGTTCTTTTAAATTTTTCTTTTTTTAGGTTTCCCTTATGGATTGAGGTATTTGGTATAAATTCCATTAGTTCTTGAAAAAGAACATGTATCTTTCTGTTTTTTGAATGTGGTACTCTACAAATGTTTTCAGGTTTTTGTTGATCAGTGGTGTTGAGTTGTTCTTGCATCCTTGATGATTTTCTGTCTAGTTGTTCTATTGATTTTCAAGAGATATTGATGTCTCTACCATAATTGTGTATTTGTCTATTTCTTCTTTTAATTTTATCCGTGTTTATAGATTTTATGTTTGAACATGTCTATCTCTGTGGGCTGACTGTGAAAAGAGACTTTGCTAAAAGAAAGGCATGAACTTTGTCCCATGAGATGACAAGCTAAAATAACCATGTCAGGACACTGCAGGTACAAAGAGCAGTGCTTGCTTCATTTGACAAATCATTGCTCATCTGACGCCTCAAAATCACTATTTTCTGATGGAAACTGAAAAATGTATTATAACAGAAGTCTCTAAGTTCTCCAATATTGCTTATTGACATTACTGTCTTGAAATGTAGTCGTCCCAATGTTCTCAATAAAATGAGTTCTTAAATGTGAACTGATTACTTAGCTATTACAGTTTTAAAAACAAAAACTATTTCAATGACATCTATCATATGTTGTCATTGCTTTCTGCTGTATACAACTTGCCCCATAATACCTCCCCAAATTCCACATAAGGATATCACATGGAAAAGGCATAACCATGCCTAATCCTCAAGGTATAACCACCCTTCCTCGGTGGCTTTCCATTTTTTGCACAATAATGATGCAATAATATAATTTTTTTTTTAAGAGAGAAGGATAGAATGAGAGAGAGAGAGAGACAGAGAGAATCAATTTTTATTGAGTTTTTCACATGGCTTTCATTGCTCTGACACTTAGTTGTGTATGTGGGTGTTGGGGTTTGAACCCATGTACTCACACATGCCCAGCAAGCACCATAATCACCAAGCTACTGCTCCAGCCTCCAATAATATAAATTTTTTGACTGGGGTTTGGACTCAGGGGTGCTTTACTCCCCAACTATATCCCTAGCCCTTTTTAATTTTAAGATAAAGTCTCGCTAAGTTGTTGAGGCTCTCACTAAGAACCCAGGTTGGCCTGGAACTTAGTTCCTGCCTCAGTCAACTTAGTTGGTGGGATTATGGGTGTGGACCACCATGCACTGCTACCATAAGCATTTTTAAAATTTTTAACGTATGTACAATATGCTGTCCTCATGAATTTTTTGCTTTCCCATATATGATAACATTTTTTTAGGAATCAAATTTAAACTAGACAGAAAATTTTTATTGAGGTAAAAAGAAAGTGCTGGATAGTAGAAATTGAGAACTTTGGTGTTTTTCTCCCTCGAGTGGACAGTTTTGAAGCATCTTTCATAATGATTCTCAAAAGATTTTTAGAAGTCATTGGCCACGGTGGCAGTACCAGCCCTTAAGGGTAATGCTTTCTTGGATTGATTTTCTCTCCTTCCCTTTTCACTCTCCTCCCTCATTCTATGCTTCCAGATATTGCATTCCTACCTCACTACTCATGCATAACCCTTGTCCCAGGCTCTACTCATGAGGGAACAGACTCAGACAGCAGTCTTCTGCCTTCTACCACTTTCCTTTCCTCTATTATAGAGTAGCTTTCTGTTTGGTGGTGGTGATGATTAGTATAGTTCTTACTAAACCTATTTCTCCCATCAAAGTAATCCAGCTATTTTTTTTCTAATTAATTCAGCCTGTTCTTAGTAAGTCTTCCAATAGGTTACCATTCACAATCATTGTTCACTTTTATTGCATTTCTCTATGCTGTTCCTCAAATTGAAGAGCCCCCCCCACCCCCGAATAAGGAATCGGAAACAAAAAAGAGGTTTGAATAGTGCCCAGCATGGTGGTTTTGCCTTTGCAGGGATCATATGCATGGAAATCCATGAATATCCTATCAGGACACAGGAAATCAGAGTCAGCGGGCTGTGTGGAGACCACACTGGGAGCAGTAGGTCTTCAGGAGCTGCACTGAAGTTCTGTTCTCTGCTAACCTTACTCAGCCACTCTCCACTTGATTGCTCCTCTTGGGTTTAACTGCTAAAGCAACTAGCCTGTTTTCCTTCTTTCCTCCTTCCCTCCTTTTTTTCTTCCCTTCTTCCTGTTCCTCCTTTCTTCCTACTTACACTTCTTTCTTTCCTCTCTACTGTTAAATTTCCTGTAATAAGAAATTCACAGTGTATATATTTTTTTTTAAAGAAAGAGGGGACAGAGAGAGAGACAGAGAGAATCAATTTTTATTTAGTTTTGCACATGGCTTCCGTTGCTCTGAGACTTCATCGTGTTCGTGGTGCTGGGGTTTGAACTTGCGCATGTCCGGCAAGCGCCGCAACCACTTAGCCACCGCTCCAGCCTCCACAGTGCATATTTTAAGTAACATTCTCAGATTCGTGTTTTTAAGACATCTATGTAAACTCCTTGTAATGAGCTTCTAAATGCAATGATAAAAAATGGCTGTAATGAAGCACTGGGAGAAAAACACTACATTACAGAGTTCAGAGTTTGGTAGAGAGCTAAATTCACTGTAATAAGAAAGTTCATACTTTAAAAAAATATTTTACATATCTTAATTGATACATAAGAATTGTACTTGTTTATGGGGCACAGTGTGATCATTTGATCAAAGTATACAACATATAATGATCAAATTAGGGTTATTAGCATGTCCATCTCTTTAAACATTTATTGTTTCTTTGTGTCAGGAGCTTTCAAATGCTTTTCATTCTTTATAAGATATGTAATAAATTGTTGTGAACTATAGTCATCCTATTGTTATGTAGAACACTAGAATCTGTTTCTCCTTTTTTTTCTCCCTGTCTCTCCCCATCTCTCCTCTGTCTTTTACTTAACAGTGTCTGCTTGCTCACATTTTTCTATGTGTGACATTAACTCAGGCCTGTGCTGAGTCCTCAAGGCCTCCACTCTTGTCCCCTCCCTTGTCACCATGACAGTTATCACATTACAGCTGCTCCTGGGGCCATTGTCTCAGCTTCCCCCACCTCCCTGCTCACAGCTGTGGTACACTACTTCCAATTTCCCAGTTAGATTCCAAGGAGTGTTTGGGCAGGGCAGGGAAGGAGGGAGGAAAGGAGAAACAGATAAATGGGCCATTTCATAGTTTTGTGACCATCATGCCATAGCCTGCTGGACAGCCCCAGAACAAGCTCCCCACTAAAGCTTGGAAAACTCAAGTTGATTTCTTTGTAATCCCTGTTTTGACCCCAAATTAAAAAGTTATTATGGGTATGCCATAGCAGTTTTTATTATGAAAAAATATAACATTTACCTTTTTAGCCATTTAGAATTTTTTTTTTAGTTGTGGATGAACAGAATACCTTTATTTTATTCATTTATTTTTATGTGGTACTAAGGATGGAACCCAGTGCCTCACATGTGTTAGGCAAGCACTTTGCCACTGAACTACACCACCGGCCTCCATTTTAACCATTTTTGAAAGTACAGATAAGGGAATATGAGTCCAGTCTTGACCAATATTCATCGTCAGGATTCTTTCATCATCCCAAACTGAAATTCTGTACTCACTAGAGAAAAACTCCCCACATACCCCATCCGGTAGTGTTTTGCCTGCCTTTTTCCCCCCTTAGCATGAGTGATATCTTTATTTATTTATTAGTTCAGCATGTTCTTATATATTGGATGGATTCGTTGCTACACATTCACATATGCACACACAATGACAAAGTAACTTGAGCACAATCCTTATCCAGCTTCTCCCCCTTCACCTATCCCTGCTCCCTTGGCTCCAATGTAGTGCCCTGTATTACATATATAAATGTATATATACATGCTTATTAATTTTTGAATTTTTAAGATTTAAATGCCTGCGTAAATGTTATTTGGCTTCTCTGGGGAGGCAAGTGTACCAGACAGAATTAATAATCCCCCTTTCCCTCCTTCTCCCACCTCCCTCTCTTCTCTCCCTACCCCACTTCATAGCTAGTTTCCCCAGATGATGTGATATTTTGAATTTGATGCCTTCCTTTGCTGAGTTTATCATATTCTGGCTCCTACAGTATTAGTCAGACGTTAATCTTCTTTTGATGTAATCTTCTATTGAGTGTTCTTACTTGAGCATTTAGAGGGCAGGAATTTAATAAAACCATGCCAGTGTATTGGATTGGGGTGTGGGTTTCTCTTCGGGAAGGTGTGTGTTTCCTTCATGCAAAAATACTCAAGCTGAAGAGTCATGGACTGAGAAGGAAAAGGGCAATAAAAAGGCATTATGATTTGTATTTTTCAGATAAAGATACTGATGTTCAGAAAATTTAAATAATTTGCTGGTTGTCATACTTCCAGAAACACCAGGTCCAAATGAGGGGGTAATGTTTTGTCTTCATTCCAGGTGTCCCTGTCTTTCAGTTCCATGCCATTCACGAGACCATCTTTTCAAGTATATTGGGTGGCTGTGCTAGGTTCTGGGCGGCCTGAAATTAAAAAAGGATGGAAGTTTTGCTTTAGGGAGCTCAGTCCCAGCGCCCCTGGGCACTTTCTCTGGAGTACAAGCGGCTGTAGGCAACTTCCCAACTGTTCTACTCTAACCTCAACAGAAAGAAGGTAGGAGGTAAAGCCGAGAAATGATGGATGTGATCAAGTAATGCTGGTCAATGATGCAATGAACTAGGAAGTGAGGAAACAGGGCCAGCCCATCATCCGAGCTACTTAAAAAGAAACAACACCCTTAAACAGTCAGCTTTCAAGGGCACTTAAAATGTCATTTGATTAACAAGTTAAATATACTGACAGGTTTTAGGTAAAATGTATCTTCACTTTTCAAATCCCTTTTGCTTTGCTGAGCCCAGTGGCTGATTTTTAAGGCAGCACAGTACTGACCAGTCCATTCCCTGCCAAATAGCTTGTGGGGAAGAGCCTGGGGAATGGCTCGCCTTGTATCTTTGAGCAGGTGTTTGGCTTTTTTGCTTGTAAGATAATCTCTGCTGTGGGAAATGACTGGTCCTGCAGACCCTTACATAATCCTTTCTCTTGAAGCAAGTCTTGTCTCCACCCTCTCATACTTTGATTGTTGCAGTCCACGTTCAATTTATCCACAATTTAAATGGATAAACAAGGGGCTGGAGCGGTGGCTCAGCGGATACAGTGCTTGCCTGGAATGTGCAAGTATGCAAGTTCAAACCCCAGCACCCACATACACGATGAAGTCTCAGAGCAACAAAAGCCATGTGAGAAACTCAATGAAAATTGATTCTCTCTGTCTCTCTCACTGTCCCTCTCTCTTTAAAAAAATAAAATAAATGAATAAACAAAACTGTGTACATAGAGGGCATTTTGTTTATTCACTCATCCATTGATGAATTCCTTTTTTTTTTTCCTTTGTGGTGCTGAAGATGAAACCTAGGGTTTTACCTTAAGAAAGTAATCTACTACTGAGCTACATCCCCAGGCCCTGGTTCCTCCTTAAAAAGGAGCAAAATTCTGACACATGTTATAATGTGGATAAACCTTGAGGGCATTGTGCTAAATGAAGTAAGCCAGACACAAAAGGTCATATATTCTATGATTTCACTTTTGTCATGTATCTAGAATAGTGAAATATATAGAAGCAGAAAGTAGAACCATAGTTAGCAGATGCTAGGGGAAAGGGGAATCTGGAAATTGTTGTTGAATGGGTACAGAATTTCAAAACAGGATGATACAAAAAATCTAGAGCTGGGTGGTGGCCATGGTCACACAACAATGTCATCGTAATTGCGCTGTACCGTACACTTAAAAATGTAAGCTTTATATTATGCATAATAAGAAAAAGATTTATTATAGTGCTTGGTTCAGGGTTCGATACACAGTATATCTCTTGCATTATTGTTTACTATTGTTCTTTAAGTCTTGCATTTTTATTCTGCATTTGTTTTTATTCCACATTTGGTCTGATGTCATCTCTCCAGCTTCAAGGACCATATCATAATTTAACTTGTCCTTCACTGACCTGCCAATGTACCATACATTAAGTTGGACCCTATAAATCATTGACTGATTAGTACAGTTTCCAAATAGCCTTTTTAACAACAACATGACCTGGCTTTGACTGTGGGGAAGGAGATCTTAGTATTTTCTCTAAGGGAGGCTGTTACCATGGTGATTAAGGATTTGGAGTCAAACAGACCTGGGTTTGAGTTTCAGTTTTCTCATTTATCAGCTGTGTGCCATCAGAGAAGTCACTTGGTCTGTGTCAGCTTCTATTTACCTGTGATTAGGATAAATAAATACCTATTTTTTGCATGGTTGCTATAATGATTTAAAATTAAATAATGTATGTTGAGAACATGGCCCATCCTGAGGGCTCAGTAAATGATAATATAAACTTTTTTTTTTTAAATCCTAAGCAACACTGCCACCTTAACTTCATCATTCTTTCAGGTTCTGAATCTGACATTTTGCTTAAAGCAGATCCCAATCCCAGCACTACTGAGGATGTTTCTGTAGCGAAGGATAATATATCAAGACCATAAGTGCTCAGGAGGATCAGGAGACTTACTCTGCTTCCCAGGCCCAGCAGTCCCAGAGGCACCAGGAAGATTCTGAAAGCCCCGGCAGAGTGAACGAAGGTTTCCCAGGTCAGAGGACTTCTCAGTTAATGCACACAACCACTCTTAGATGTGAATGGCTGCTCAGAGCTCTCAGAGAAAGCTGAGAAGGCCACGAAGGCGGGGAACCGTGAAGAGCAGATACATTGTTCAGAGGCTAGACTTACTTAAAAAATTGGTGGTCACTGTGGATGACTTTGATGGCAGCTAGGGACAGGAAGCAGGGAAGAAGCTGTGAAGATGAACCCTGAGAGTTATTTTCCTATAGCAAGAACCAGATCTGGGTAGATTAAACCTTGGTATCTCTGAAACATTTCAGGGGAACTTGTTCCAGAGCAGAGCAGTAAGGCATTTTCTTAACCCAGAGAAAAGTCAAGTGGTCTTATTTTAAAGTGAATGTTAGAGAACAAAAGGGATCCTTTTGGAATTAGTGTTCCGGCAGGTGTAAGGGTCCTGAGCAAATAACACAGTAAAGCAGTGGAATAGGACCTTTGACTTCACACCACCTTAGGTGACTCCAGAATACGAAGGAGGTGGGGGAGGGGGACTTGAGCAAGTGGAGAAGAAGGGAGGGAGAACCAACATGCCCAGAGAATACTTGTGAAGTTGTCAAGAAGAAAGATGGCCTTTCAGGCTGCTACACAAAGTACTTATTGCCCAATGGGTAGCCACAAACTCCACTTCACCACTCCTGTGTGACTCGTTATTTCTTTGGGTGTCATACACCTGGTGACAGAAAAGTATTCTGTATTTCTCAATCAGTGCTTCAAACATGAGTAGATTCTATTTGCCTTCCTGTAAAATATATGTGCAACTAATCCTCCAAGGAATTTTATAACTGAATGCACCATGTCTAACATATAAGTCTCCTGTTACTCATTACTCACAACCTGAGACATGTCACACTAATCTCTAATTTAGGACATGGTTATCTACGTCATTAAGGACTTGTCTTGGGCTGTTACCTATGGTGGGGAAACACATATAGAGACATGAAATGGAGCAGAATATCAAACCAGATGTACAATGTAAATTTTGGGGAGGGGGCACTGAAGACTTAACCTGGGGTGCTTAACCACTTAGCTGCGTTACCTGCCATTTTAAAAAATGTTATATTTGAGACAGGGTCTTGCTAAATTGCTTAGGGCCTTGCTAAATTGCTGAGGCTGGCTTCGAACTTGTGATCCACCTGCCTCAGCCACCAGAGCCACTGGGATTACCGACACCCACCACTATGCCCAGCACAATGTGATCTTAACTGTGAAAAAAGTGCTCAGGGAAAACAGACTGGAAGGATATTCACTAAAATGTTTAGAGAGGTTATATTCATTTTTTCATATTTAATATATATCTGAAATTTTCAAATTTTTAGAAGTTAATAGATTATTTTTATAACAATCTCTCTCAGTGTATTTTACAGGTTTTTTTTTTTTAAGAGAGAAAGGGACAGTGAGAGAGAGAGAGAGAATCAGTTTGATTTAGATTTTCTTGTGGCCTTCATTGCTCTGACACTTCTTGTACATGTGGTGCTGGGTTCAGACCCGTGTAGTCATGCATGCCAGCAAGCGCCACAGCCACTGAGCCATGCTCCAGCTCCTATATACAGTTTTTAAAGGAACAAAGACATTTCCCAGAACTGCAAGAGCTGCTCCTTCATTCTAAGCAAGACCAGCTGCAGAACATACCTTTCTGTGGACCAGCAGTTGGATAGAAGTTGCGGGCTTGGCAACGGCTATTCCTTAAATTGTGTGGCCTTGAAGGCCATGTTGAGCAACAGGCTCTTTAGAAGAAAAATGTGATCTCAATATAGGTTGTTCTAAATTTTGCTTAAATTTTACAGTAGAAGCAATAAGTTAAGAATTTTATAAGTGCATTGTTACCTTTTTAAAAGCAAACATTAAATTACTAAGATAATTTAAGTTTTATTCTTGTCTATTATACACTGTTAATTCTAGGTAGACTATCAACTCAATTCAGCACATAATCACTATGTACTATTTATAAGGTAGTTTGAAAGAATGCAAAGCTGAGCTGGGCATAGTGGCACACACCTATAATCCCAGTGGCTGAGGCAGGAGGATCATAAGGTCAAAGACAGCCTTAGCAACTTAGCAAGAAGACCCTGAACGACATAATGAGACTGTCTCAAAATAAAAAAATAAAAAGGGCTAGGGATGTGGCTGAGTGGTTAAGTGCCCCTGGGTTCATTCCCCAGTATTAAAAAAAAATAATAATAATGCAAAGCTGAACTTTAATATACTGGACAGGGAAATACAAGTACATATGCAATAGCATCATAGGTTACTGTACACAGTATATTCAGTGAAAGGCTGTAGAAATGTTATAGGATAATTTTTGTAACTTTCTGAATCCTTTGGGTTAATATGAGGATTATAAATGAGAAGCATTTTGGGTTTTCTAAGCTGTCAGTTTATTATTTGATGACTAAAGAAATCCACTGGGTCAATTAGGCAACATTTCTTTTAGTCTAATTTTCAGAGTTGTGTCTCAGAAAGACTATATGATTACTTGGAGCTACTTTAAGAAGTTTAACTAGAGGGCTGGAGCAGTGGCTCAGCGGTTAAAGTGCTTGCCTGAAGTACTCAAGGACCCGGGTTTGAACCCCAGTGCCACATATACAACTAAGTGTTGGAGAAACAGAAACCAGATGAAAAACTAAATAAAATTGATTGTCTCTCCCTCTCTCCCCTCCCTCCTCTCTCTAGCCCTCTCTCTTAAAAAATAAAAATAAAAAAGTTTAACTAGGACTAGAGTGGTAACTCAGTGGTGGAGTGCTTGCCTGGCATGCACAAGAACCCTGGTTCCATTCCCAGCACCACATACATAACTAAGTGGAGGAAAAACAAAAGCCAGATGAAAAAAAAATAAAATTACATCCCTCTCTCTTTCTCTCTTAAAAAAAAGAAGAAGAAATTTAACTAGCTCTTTGCTTCACTTTTTCTTTTCAGTAGATGTTCTCAGGTAGAGTATTTACCTTTGGTTCCGTATTTGTAAGTTTCGTACATGAAACTTATCCTAAGATATGCTTGAATCCCCACTGCGCAATTTAAGGACAGTCTGATGCCCTCCCCAGTGGTCTACCCAGTGATAGTAAGACAAGCTGGGCAAATGATAGGGTAAGACAAGCTGGGCAAACATTCTGAACCTGTTGATTGACACACTGTCATTTTCGGCTGGTTGCTTCACTTTTCTGAGCCTCTGTTGAACAACAGGCTTGAGCAGCTTGAGATAACCCATGCCATCTATTACTCACTGTTGCTTTTATGGTGACCAGAAGCAGCATGGAGGAAAAAGCACACAGCAGGCTGTTCCTAATTTTTTTTTTTTTTAAAAGGGAGACAGTGAAAGAGATAGTGAGAGAGAAGCAATTTTTATTTAGTTTTTCATGCGACCTTCATTCCTCCGACACTTTGTTGTGTGGTGCTGAGGTTTGAACTCGACTACTCGTGCATGTGAGGCAAGCACCATAATCGCCAGGCCACCGCTCCAGCCCGACTGTTCCTATTTCTACAAGTCCTTGTAATCTTCTGCCCATCCTATACTGCACCAGGCTGCTCAGGACCTTACTGTCCCCTTTCCCTTTCTTAGTCCTCTATCTTCTCTCTTCACCCTACCCTTTACCTTCTTGATGGCCTGAAGAACTCCAACTCTTCTGTTAGGAGGAAAATTTCATCTCCTGAGCCGTTTTCTCAAACCCAGTTTGGATTTACCTTTATAAAACCAAACCTATCATGATACTTAACAGAAGAAAAATATTCAAACACAGGATCAGGCATTCATAAAGCATATTTGTGGGAGAAAAAATTAGCAATCTCGGCACCGACGAAAGTCATTAAGTGGACATTATTGTGATTATGCAATATTCATATTTTATAGATATCCATGATTATGTAAGAGTATCTGCAGAATAATTTGTAAGCTATTTGTTCTAGATATCTTCTAAACTCTTCTAAGAATATTATTCATTTTTAAATAATTGTATAGGAAGAACTTAATATGGATAGATACCTTATTCATTAAGCCAATGTTAGCACATATTTTCTACAAAAATTTCCCCAGTTTTTATGAGAAAAGAATGTGTGGAATGACTTTACCTAACTTTATCTCTTATATCTAACTGTATTCTTTTGAAAGTACTGTTGATATACTGAACCACAATTTAATTTCAGATATTACTCAATCCACATTTTCTCATTCGATGACCTAGTGTTCTTTTTATTAATCCATTTCCCATTATAATATATAAAAAGAAAAATATAAATATGCACACACACATATATATATATATACACACACATACAAACATTCATCATTCATCATTCATGTCACCTGTGGTCATCTCCTCCAGTGCCTCCCACACATGGCTGCCTAGGAACATGTTTTCACAGATTTAGTGATATGATTGTCCTGTTTGCAATCTCAGGTGGCTTCTATTGCACATGGAATAAAGTTCAAACCTAGCCTAGCATTCTCAGCTCTTCAAATTTTTTTTAATTAAAAAATTGATTAAGCAGGCTATGACCTGGATCAGTCAGTAATTTGGTGATTGCATGGGTGCCTTGGAATGGCCCTTTGCAGAGATGATGGCTGCCTTATTTTGCTGCTTAGCTTTTTCCACCACAAATTTCTCTTACTCTTGCTGAGTCACCTGTTTGTCTTCCCCTGCCTCTGTGATTGCCTCCCTAAGGTCAAATGTATCAAGAACACATCATCCAGAATAAGCCCAAAGGTTGCTGCGGGCTCTGTAAGGTCAGTGCTCACCTACCTGGAAACCAATGCTCTCCAGGTGACTAGCTGTCCAGCATGAAAGTGAGCCACGCTGACTCCAGGTTCTCTGTGGTGACAGATGGCAGCAGGTATTTATCTTTGTCCTTGTAGGTGCTGAGATAGATAGGAGGAAGCTGGTTAGCAATGGCCAGGATGGGATGCACAAATCTTTGCTACCTGTGATGATTGGGATGTTGTGGTCTCGGGCAGCAATCACAGATAATTGGTTTCTGTACCCAAAGGAAGATGAAATGAGTCCCTTCACTTATCACAATGTCCTGTACTGCAAGGAACTGATCAATGGTGACAGCTTGTGCCCGGAGTCTACGTTGTGTAAGGCAGAGTTCACTACATTTCCTGGGTTGGCTAAGGTCAGGAGGAATTTGCCCATAGACCAAACACATTGACAGTCAGCCACGGTTCCTTCCGCTGGAGATGCACGCACCCGCTTCTACTCTGGTTTTCCACATAAGTTCTCCACCAGAGGTTTTCTTTCTCCATTGTCACGTTTGAATCCTTCAAAAGGCCAAGCCTAAATCTTACTTTCTTCAAAAGGTTTCCCAGATTTCCCCAACTAGGATTAATTTATTTATTCTTCAGAGGCCCTCTATACTTCTAATTTATCCTGCTACAGAAGCAAGATCATGAATCTTGAAGTTAAAAAGCAATAAACTCAAAGCCTATTGCTGCTACTTACTGACCATGTAAACTGGAGAAAATCACATAGTTCTTACAATCATGTTTATCTATTATTTTAGTCAGTTTTCCCACTGTTGTGACTAAAAGACCTGACAAGAACAATTTTAGGAGGAAAGTTTATTTGGGGCTCTTGGTTTCAGTGGTCTTAGTCCATAGATGGCTGACTCCACTCCTCCGGGCCCAAGGTGAGGCTGAGGATCATGGTGGAAGAGTGTGGCAGAGGAAAGTGGCTCCAAGAAGTAGAGAGAGAGACTCTGCTTGCCAGATACAAAATATGTACCCCAAAGCCAAGCCCCCACTGATCCCCCTTCTCCAGTCACACCCGACCCACTTGAGCTATCATTCAGTTAATCCTACAGAGATTTGATTCCCTGGTTGGGTTAAGGATCTCATGATCCAATCAGTTCATCTCTGAGCCTCTCTGCATTGTCTCACATACTGAGCTGTTGGGGGACACTTTCCATCTAAACCACAACATCTATGAAATGGGGCAATAAAATCTACCTCTCATGGCTGATATATAGATTTAGGCAAATACATGTAGAAAGAATACAATGGCATAAAAAATGATCTATCTTTTATATGGTCATAAAAATGGCCAGTTAGTCTAGCTCTGCAGACTGTTAAAGGGAAATTATACATAATAGAATTTTTCACCATTGCAAAGCTATTTTGTCTGATTTTTTAAGTTGTATATTCTTTTCTTTTTTCTTCTTTTTTAGAGAGAGAGAGAGACAATCAATTTTTATTTATTTTTTCATGCAGCCTTTGGTGCTCCAAGACTTCGTTGTGTACATGGTGCTGGGGTTTGAACTACTGTACCTGCTCATGCCAGGAAAGTGCTGTAACTGCTGAGCCACCACTCCAGCCCCTTGAGTTGTATTTTTTTTTGTCATACATTTAATCCCTCCTCTGTCTCACCTTTGGATATGTAATCACATTTAACCATCCCCAGGACTATGAAATTTGCATTATCCTCTGTTCAATACGGTTTATTGTCAATCAACATTTAGTTCCACCCCCTTCTATTTTTTTTTTTTTAAGAGAGGGAGAGGAGAGAGAAAGAGTCAATTTTATTTGTTTTCTTCATGTGGTTTTTGTTTTTCTGACACCTAGTCATATATGTGGTGCTGGAGTTTGAACTGGGGTCCTCCAACATGCCAGGCAAATGATTTAACCTTTGAGCCACCACTCCAGCCCCTATGTTTACTATTATTATTATTATTATTCGGAACTAGGGTTAACCCAGGGGCACTTTAGCACTGAGCCACATCCCCAGCCCTTTTTGTTTTTTATTTTAAGACAGGGTCTCACTAGGTTGCTGAAGCCCTCGCTAAATTACTTAGGCTGGCCTCACACTTGTGATTTTCTTATCTCAGTCTCCTGAGTCACTGGGATTATGGTATGCACCATCACATTTGGCTGTTTTTTCTCACATTAAAGGGACGAGAAACTCTCTGTGTGCATTTAAATTTTGCAAAAAAGACACATTCAAGATATTTAAAAGAGGGAGGGTATGTTGACAACATTCTTTCAGGAGACATGATTTTGACAGATGTGAGGTTTTGCAGGTCCAGCCAGACTTTATGCTCTGCCAGCAATGCTCGGTTTCGAGGATGCAGAGAAGCTCTAATCTATAAGGGTCTCTGACAATTTCTGATATTTGAATTGCAGAAGGAGTTAAGTTGTAATGTGATAGTAAGTGGTGGTCGTCCTGACTTTCAGTCTTCCTGGGCAAATGACAATTTTGGAAGTATCAAATTCCTTGTACTAAATCTCTTTCTGTTTGAAATACCTAAGATGGCTTCTGTTTCCATGCACTGAACACTGATAATACAAATGAGAGAAAAAATGCTCACGTAAGTTAAGTCACTTGCTCCAGGGCACATAATTGAGAAGTGATAGGTCTATTGAATAGCCGAGCCCACACTGCTCTATGTTTACTCGTCATGTTTTTCAGAAATGAAGGTACATGTGGAATAAGATTATTTTACTGAAATTAGTGACATGCATGAGGTTTATTAAAAAGAAAAAACAAAACCAAAAAATAAACATAAGACTGTACACAACGGTGCACGCCTGTAATCCCAGTGGCTCAGGAGGCTGAGGCAGGAGGATCACAAGTTTGAAGTCAGTCTGAGCAACTTCGTGAGACACTGACCTTGCCTCAAAATAAAAAATAAAAAAGGGCTAGGAATGTGGCTCAGTGGTCAAGTGCCCCTGGGTTCAATTCCTGGTACCAAAAACAAAACAAAAAACTAAAGCAGAACAAAACATGATACCTGTGATGTATGTTATCTAAATGACAAGTGAAAGAAATCCAATTTAAATTAAAAAAGAAAAGAAAAGAAACTCATTGCAACACACACACGGTTGCATGATTTTAAAAGGCATATAGAAATTGATTTAGGGATTATTGGTGGTATGTTTTGGGATTTTCACTTTATATTTTGCCTTAAAATTTCTCTGGTGTCAGCTTCATTTTCATAGACCAATTTCTTCAAGTCATAGGGGGCATGCCTGTGAGCAGCTGAAAACCTACACACTTTCCATGATGAGAAAGGAAGGCTATTTCTTCCAATAGCCCCAGCTAGAGAAAATCTGAGAAGTACTCTGCTTGTTCCATCCTGTATCCCATTTCTATCCCTTGACCAATTACAGTGACCAAGGAGACAAAGATATCTAAGAATATGGTGGTTCCCATTAAATCATGTGGCCACAGAAGATTGAATTCCCCCAAATAAGTGAAGAAACTCAACCAGGCCATTGAAGAATAGTTGTATCCTGGATTTTCCCTCTTCCACCTTAAGAAAAAGCAGAATCTCACATGTAGGTAGTCTATTTAAGAATTATCCTAGGGAGCAGGAATGAGAAGTAAAATAGGAACAAAACAAAACAAAATAAAAAACAATTATTGATTTGGCAGCTACTATGGGCATCTAGTACTCACTCAATCCTGCCAAGACTTTCTGAGGAGCTAATTTATGAACAGCATCTTATTGCTCATCTGAAGGAAGAAAGGAGAGAACATTTATCCAATGACTTTGAGCCATATTAAGACACACCTTGCCCCATGACTGTTAACTACCTTTCATTTCCATTTGCTCCTGGGTGGCAAGTGGCTTCTTTAATATCCCACACCTCATCTTTAAAGAGTCCCCAGGGCTGGAAGCAGCAATTATAGAATGTGGGCCCAGGTGAAGTGCTAACAGATTAATTTTTTGCAGAGTTGTGCAACCAGAACTTGTTGTTGTTGTAATGCCCAGGTAAGCTGGAGATGATATAAAGGCACGTGTAGAAAATGGTCTAATAAATTCCACTCCTTTCATTTCTGCAGCTCGTCCTGAGACCATCAATGAGAATTAGATATTTATTATCTCCTGCCTAGACCTTCTTAGACTATGCATATGTCTTTCAAGGGCATCTAGAGTTTTTTCCATTGCCTATTCATCAAGTCCAGAGAGTACGATGCCATTAATCTGCTAGATCAAAATGATACTCTATAGAATGTAAAGATCATCAACACCCCTGCAAACTATATTGTGACACAAAGAAAGAGTGTTAATGAAACCCTGGGGTAAAATGGTGAATATGAACTCCTGTTCATTCTGAGATTATATGTATAGAGAGATATAGATATAGATATACATATCCTCCCTGAATCTTCAGAGCACTTTCTCAATCCTATGCCAAGACAGTTCTAGCATCTCTACCTCATTTTCAGTAGGCTGTCATCATACATAAGCTTCAAAGAGCCATCTAAGCAACATGTTGGATAGGATCAAAGAGTCCCTGCCAGGACTCTGAGCTGCAAAGTTCTGTCAGAGTGCTCCATGTCAATACACTATATCCCACCAAATTTCATATGTCTGCCTCCCATCGCTATCCCTGATCCGATGTCCTCAAGATACCCACACACGTGTCATCCTGATTCCTGACATATGCTCATTGCTGAGTTCTGTAATTTCTTTAGCATGTAAGCTTCTTCCTCCTAGAATAATGGCAGTATTCCCCCTTGGAGCTATGCTGAGATCTGACCATAGAAACAGTTGGGTAGATCTTACCATGAGGAAGATAAGAAAAATCTACCTAGGTTGTGATTTTCCAAATATCTGAAGGCATGTAGAGGTTACACACTCCTGAAAAGGGCAAGAGGTTGAACAGAGCAGACGCCAGTTGTCACTGTGGAACAAAGATGTTTTGCTATACATCTCATTTGCTTTACATCTGTGAGAAGCTGGTTTTGCTCTAATGGACTGACGTTAGCACGTTAGCACAGGCATCCTATTCTCCTTCTTTTAAGGTTTGTGCTGTGGAAAGTTAAAAAAGAATATAAAATTTTAACAGAACAAACAAAATATCTACAACCAAGTGTACTAAATTCTCCACAAAAAAGAAGGAGCCAAACTGGATTAAAATACACCTTGGAGGGGTTGGAGATTTAGCTCAGTGGCAGAGCACTTGCCTAGCATGCACAAGGCCCCGAGTTCGGTCCTCAGCCCTGGAAAAAAAAAAAAATACACCTTGGAACAAGTGTTGGTGCTGGTCACATTTGTTCAGGTCTGTTGTAGCCTGGAGTCATGAAATCACTCAGGCAGTCAAGGAGAAAAAGCCCTGAGATAAGAGGAGATTGAATGTACTTTAAAATTTTTAGTTAAAGAAAAACATATCATTGGGAATGGACCTTCAACACTTCTCCTTGGGATTATAATTAAAGTTGCCTTCTCTCCACTGCAACACTCCCAGAAGTGATTTCTCTGAATAAACCCTCTAACCTGTGTTAACTTCCAACCTTGCATAGGCAGCAACAGCATTGGAGATGTCTATGTATGTGAACAGGTGAGTAGCTGTGAATAACATTTAACAAAATTAGAATTCTATGTCGTTAGTGATATGTTTGATTGAAGCTTTCTTATTTGAAATTCAGCTTAAAGAAGAAAAACACAATTTGTGTTTTAATTAAAAGCAGTCGGGAATGGGGAGTTTTGCCAAATTCCCCTCCAATAATTTAGTTGTACTGTAAGCAGCTTAAAAAAACGATTGGGCCTACTGTGTTAAGGATGCTTATGCTCTCATGGGAAAGAATCCAGTATTGTGATGCCACCTTGAGCATTTTCCTGAGAAGGTATCAAGTCCTTAGAGTGTGACTTTGGGCTAGGTGTCTTCAGATAGCTAAGGACAGGAGTGAAGTAAGCTTTAAATTGTGGGACTAAGGCAATATTTGGGACAAAGGTGTGTTTAGGAACCAAAAGAAAGAACTAAATATTAACATAAACTAAGGGTACAATCTTGCCTAAGGGAAAGGAGGGAGGATCTCAGGGAACCAGTTTGATTGGAAAGAAATGCTTGTCTTCTCTCACAGTTAAAAAGATACCTGACAAGGTACTTAATTAGTCACTGACAGCAGTAAAAGGTGAGGAGTTGAGAGATAACAATCCGAATTTGCCTTGAAGTCCTGCCATTTTTATATGTATTTCTCATTATTCATAAATATATAACTTGTTTCTCAACTCATCCGCAAATCTCCCAAAGTGAAGGAGGGCGAGGTTATTAATCTTTCATTAACCAACACAGTGCCTGTAACTATGTTATCTTCTTACAAAACAGGCTTTTGAGTAAATATCTTCCATAATTCAGAGTACTGTTAGAATGTTCAGTTGTGGTTTGTAGATGAAAATTGATCCTGTTTCTAAGAATTTTAACAGATATTCTGCATTGAAATTTAGTTCAAAATGTGCCTTGACTTCGGAGCAGAGAGACCATGGTATTCTCTTACTTATTAGGCATGTAAATTCAACCTTTACATGAGCATTTAAATGAATAATAAGAAAAAATATTATCTACCCTGAAGAATTGCTATGACTATTCAATAAGGTGAATTCTGATTGGCAAACATTTATTAAACACCTATTATGTGATAGGATCATCTTGCTGGGCATGTTAGAAAGAACATCTGTATGATATTGCATGGGGATTTAGATTCATGTAGCCTGAAGAATTTTAGAACTCAGTGGGAGTAAAGAGATTATCTCAACCAGACACAGTGGGCATTCCTATAATCCCAGCACTCAAGAAGATCCCTTGAGCTCAGGAGTTTGAGACCAGCCTGGGCCACATAATCTGATCCTGACTCAGAAAAGAAGACGACCACAAAGGAGAAGGAGAAGGAGAAGGAGGAGAAGGAGAAGAGGATGAAGAAATTTAAAAAAGAGAGAGATCATGAGATCATCTGGGTCAACATCTTCATTTTTCTGATGAGTAACAAGATCAAGGGAGGTTAAATGAATTGAAAAAAACATATATTAGGTTAGCTTCAGAGTCAGTATTATACAGCCTAAGTCTCTTTGTTCCACTTCCTCTGTTTTTCTGCCATACTCTGGCACAATCTATCTCCACCTTGATCATAGAACACAGAGGTTGAAAGTAGCATTGCTTCCATACTTCCTGTTCTAAAATCAAGTGAGATAGCAGTTTATTGCTGCATAAAACTTCTTTTACATTAAAATATTTAAATTGTGCAGTTCTAAAATTCATTAATGTACAGCTACTCTAACATTTTATCTATTTCTTTTGCCCCAATCATAGATGCACTTATCAACCTAGATGCAATTTTATGTATTCATCTTTTCACTTACTAAGCCATAAACATCTTTACATGTTACTTCCATCTCATAAATGTACTTTGAGCAGTTGTATTTGCTGATGTTTTTTCATTGTAAAGATACTACCTGGTTGTGCTAGAGCATTTATAATTCTTTAAAGTCAAAAATTAAAGGAAAATAAAGTACCCATAGTTTCACCACATAAATATAACCACTATCTATGCTTTGGGATCATTATGATATTATTTGATAATTGATCAAATTTTTATCTCCACAGAAATACACTTTTTTAGGCATGTTATGTAAGGTTTTCTGGAGGGAAACAGGGTTTAATGGGTTGGTAAACTGGTTTGTGATGTGATTGGTGCCGTTCAACAGCTTATGTTTCTTCTTGGAAGCACATGATAAGATTGCACTTCTCCATCCCCTTCAGATCAACCACGGCATTAACTGGTGGGATACAAACGGAAATGACTGTGTTAGTTCCTAGTAGAAGCCTTTAAAAGTCAGTGCACAATGTGCCATGTTTCCTTTCTCCTGTCACGGTTCCAGAAAAGTTCCAGATGACGTTCCATCAGCCCAAGTCCTTGTACAAAGATGATGCAGAGTGATTCCCACAGCAGATCAACAAAAAATACGTGATATGAGTAAGAAATCATGTTTGTCGTTTTAGGTCAGCAAGATATTGGAGTTACTCGGTAGCATAACCATGGTCTATCTTATTTGACTTTAATTTTTGAAACATTCTATTTATAGGAGTAACCTGTTTGACATCTCCCATTCTGTGGGTCACCAGAGGTCATGTGACTGAACCTTCCTTTCATTCCTGTCCCACATATGTACTAGAGTCTTTCCCAAAGATGTGAGTTCAAGGGAAAAAGAAATATTCTGGGAAGAGGTCCATTTTTTAATCAATGATTAAAAAACAAACAAACAAAAAAAAACTATGCTTTCTCCTAAAATCTGAAAACAAAGCAAATTGGGTCTTTGTAAAGATATTTGTTGCACTATTTAAGAAAAATTCCTTCTGGAAAAATCTTTTGTAGATGGTTATAATAATTCTTTGACTAAAGAACTCAAAGAATAGAATGCTTAGCACAATTCCTGGCACATAATAGATGTTCAATATACACTTATTTGAAAAAAGGAAGAGTAAAGTAGAAGAGGAGAAAGAGAAGGGGGAAGAGATACACAGGAAAGGGAGAAGGAGGAGAATGAGATGGAGGCTGAAGAAATACACACACACAAAAGCATTCAGTAAAATTCATGTATATTCTATCAGAACCATTTAAATTGCAGAAAGAAGAGTATGTCCAGGTTGGCACTATCTTAATCAACCAGGAGACTGCTTGTAGCATCTATGTCTAATTGATATTTCCTGTACAAATGAGTCTATAAAGTCATAAGGCCCAAGAGTAGGATAATTTATCCCGCAATCTGCACCAGATAGAGACTCTTCTACTTTGGAACACATTCAAAACTGGATGTATTGTGTGTTACTTGCTTAAAGGATCAGAGAAGTGTGCTCAAACATGGTATAGATTGCCTCCAAAATACGAATAGGCCTTTTCTTTGTGATGGGAGATGCCGAGTATAGCAACTTATTTCTCATTTTCAGAGGAGTATCTTAACATGCCTTTATCATCAGACCCATAGAAACTTCACCAGTATGTCAGAATCCTGGACTTCCTTAGAATTCATATCCTTTTCTTTGTTATACATGTATTTTCTAAGGCATTTTGTGCTTGCTTCCTGCTGCTCACCAGGTACAATTAGCATGATGCACTCAATGCAGTGGACCAGTGTGATAATCTCTGAGATATTAAAATGATGATTTCCCTCTGAATTCTACTATGTCAGAGAACAAGAGAGTTGATGTAGCTCTGAATTAAGACAATGTACCATATTTCTTGCCTTGTGTAGGTAAACAGTTTCAGATTACCTTTGCTAAAAGAAACTGAAAAAAAAATACATTTTTTTTGTCTATATCTGTACACCAGGTCCCAGACTACAAATGACATCATCACACTTAGGCTTATACAAATCCACATTCATTTTTCAAGACCAGTTTGCCTTTGCCACTGGCCAAATGAACAAGTTAAATAGAAAAGTTTGGCAATTGATAGACTGTTATTTGGGGAAAGTTTGGTTCCCCTTAGAGCAGAGGAGAGGAAATGTTTGTGTTGGTAAGGAATGTTCAGGAAATATGGGGATTCAAAGTTCTCACCCTCAGTTCTTTTGCTCAAATTTCCCCTCCATATATCATAGGTGTCTACTCCTTCCTATCCATGCTTAACTTAGCACAAGAGTCCTAATTGTGTTATGCTTTTAACTGACACTTCGAATTTATACCTTTACAATCTGGATTTAATTCTCAATCACATCTGCTCTATGCCTGTAGGATCTAAGGGACTTCTTAAAAAATGTGACAATTTATGGTTTTCCAAAAATGCCCAGAGCTGGGGATTCAATGCCTTACATTTGTCCTTTTCTTTTCTTTCTTTCTTTTTTATTTTTAAGAGATGGACAGTGAGAGAGAGAGAGAGAGAAAGAGAGAGAGAGGGAGAGAGGGAGAGAGAGAGGAAGAATGAGAGAATATATTTTGCTTAGTTTTTCATGTGGCTTTTGTTGCTCTGACACTTCGTTGTGTATGTGGTGCAGGGGTTCGAACCCTCATACTTGTGCGTGCCTAGCAAGCGCCACAAATGCCAAGCCACTGTTCCAGCCAGTCCTTTTCTTTATATATGTTGTCTCCAGATTTATGAGCCATGACCATCGCAAAACTTGCATTCTTTATACCTTCTGTTGTTGACCTAGCCACTGAATGCCGTGGCTATCTTCCAGCACCTTGCTTCTCACCTGCTTCCATCTCATTCCTTGAGTAATCTGAGTCCCAATATTCTCCCTAGCAAGAAGATGTTCTTGTGTTCTGTTCCCTGCAGCTAACCTACTCCCTTTGAAATTGCTCTGTTAGTCAAGAGCCTGGCAGGAAAGAGATGGAACCCAAAAGGGGTGATTAGAGGAAATTTAATTAAAATACTGTTTACAGTCATGTAACAAGACACAGGTAAACTGGGAGAGGTGGTGGAGTACTACAAAGCTAGCAATAGCAGGGAGACATTACCATTTTTAAACTGGAAAAAGAAAGGAAAGGGAGGGCTTACTGAAACAAGTAGGAGCAACAGCATAGAAGGGGACATCCTGGAGGATCTGTGGGCTCTGCTTCAGGAATGCATAACCTCTCAGTACTTGAGGAGCCACCCAGGGAATTAGTCCGTCACCCTTTTTTTTTTTCTTTTTGTACTTCCATTTTCCAGTCTGTTGCCAGGGCTTCTCATTGGCCAGGCCCAATTGGAAGTCTGGTTAATGCTAGTGATAAAGGTCAAGATGCTGGAGCACAGAGAAGAGTTAAAAAAAAAAAAAAGCAAATGGATCTGATAAAGCAAATAAACACTGTGCAGCCTAGTTCACACTCCTTTTTTGCCCCATCAGCATCTGCTACTATGCTTTTACCAGAAGAAAAATTCTTTACCCTACAATAGGGTAATACACAAAATCCCATCAACTAATATAGCATCCTTTAGTATCACCAATTCTGTCACATTTTTACCCAAAGATCAAAATATTAGTCACAACTAGTCTTCATGTAAGACTATAGTTCTTAAAAAAAAGACAGTCCATTATCATGAAATGTTGCTGCTCTTGTGCGAGTGGACAGCACAGAATATCCTTCTGGCTCCTTAGCATCTATGTGACTTATTTCAGGTGTGCTCTGGCTGTGAGGCAATTGGTGCTACCAGTAGAAATATGGCTACTGGGTAGAGAAAGGGCTCAGAAAGCAAACATACCACTGCAGCCAGGGCAGAAGGACAAACTGGGAGCTTCTGACCTTTGTGTTTTTTGGCATCAGGATCCAATTGCAGAGAGGTCAGTCCTCATTGGCATGCCCGAACCCATTTTAGTGGGAAGTAGAATCCAGTCCCAGAGTAAGGACTTGTAAAAACTAAGGGGTGGTTAGAGCTTCAGCATGTTAGGTTGGTGCTCAGTGCTGGGCACTAAGTCTATCTAGAAGCAGAACTGAAGTTTGAATAGATTAGACTCTCACAGAAATAACTAAATAGACAGGGAGTTGCCCCAGGCCTGTGCCGCTCCCTGTTATTCAACTAATATTGAGAGCATTACTATGTGCCACGTATTGTTCTGAAAACTAAAGATTCGCTGTTTAAAAAAAAAGACAAAGAAAGACTATGTCATTATGGAGCTTAGGTAGAAGTCAGGAAGACAGAGTTCAGATAAATTGCTGAAATGTTTAATTATTGCCATGAAACATGCTGTGGAGAAGATGGCAGAAGACCCCCCCCCCATTCTAAATGGTTGATGGAGAAGATTTTTCAGGGACAAATTTATCTCAGGATCATCAGCTGGCAGCTGTGTGAGCAGCAAACCTCTTCTAGGCACCACTCCCTTTGGGTAAAAGAGCTCCTGATCACTGTCCTATCAGACATGCTTTTGCCGAGCTCCAGGCCTGCACAGGACAGAACCATATGGAGAACTGGCATCTAGAGGAGACAGTAGCTGCTTCTCTAAGTGTGTGTGGTTACCTGCGGTGGGTTCATTTGCATTTCCTCTGAGTCTAGGATTTGTGCGTATGTGTGTGCACGTATGTGCGTGAGAGGCAGGAAAAGAACATGTTTATGTTTCTGTCTCTATTGGTGTTTTCTCGTTCGCACTAACCTTTTGCCTGGAGTAATATCCTAGCAGCCATGAAAAACAGAGCTCACATTCTCGAGATAAATGCTGAACTGTCTCACGTTATCTGTGCCCACACTTTCTTCCTTTGTTCCCCTGTTTGCTCAGCTTTTGACTCTTTCTGTTTGGGGGTTAAGAAATCAAAATCTGAGGTCATGTAACTCTGGATGCTAAGACTGCCTTCCCCAATTACTAGCTGTGTGACTTAGGGTGAGTTCCTTCATGTTTCTTAGCTTCAACTGCCCCAGTTGTAAAAGGAGGATAATATGAGACGTATGTCACAGGGCTACCATGAGAATAAATGAGATACACCACCGTAAACAGAAGATCTAATTTTTACTCACTTTGCCCTTCTCTCCTTGTGGACCTGATGACAAAAACTTCACTACTGAACGTTAACACTCATCATTCACCAGGACCTGGGCTACAGTTACTTTCAGGTGCTTCTGACTGACGGCTGCTTCACACAAACACCTTGTCCAATATCACAACCTCATTCTCTAGGACCCCTGTAAGGATTATTCACCAAGTCAGTGCCCACCCAAGGCTACAGGCAATTCCCTTCAATTCCCTTCCTCTCTCTTTTTCCCTCTCATTCCATAAACTATTCCTAATGTGAGTAAAAGTTAGGGTTTTTTTTTTGCTATTGTTTATTTTTTGGAAAAGGTGGCATATAATTTAGCTTTTTATTGCTGTAAACAAAATATCTGACAAGGACAACTTAGAGTAGGAACAATTTATTTGGCTCACAGTTTCAGAGGTCTCCATTCATGGTTTGCTGAGTCCATTGTGTTGGGCATAAGGTGAGGCAGAACATCATGGCT
Organism: Aplodontia rufa; assembly: GCA_004027875.1. NCBI lineage: Eukaryota > Metazoa > Chordata > Mammalia > Rodentia > Aplodontiidae > Aplodontia > Aplodontia rufa. The sequence continues at coordinate 80,032 of PVKS010005743.1, forward strand.
AAAGGGCATGGTAAAGGAAAGCTGCTTAGATCACAGTGGCCAGGAAGTGAGGTATGGGGGAATGTGGCCAGAAAGACAAGCTATAGTCCCTCAAGGCACACCCCCAGTGACCTACTTCCTCCAATCATGCCCCACCTGTCTACAGTTTCCACTTCTTCCCAGTAGTCCAAATTATTAATGCATCAAGTGGATCAATCCACTGCTGAAGTTAGAGACCTCGTGGTCTAATTATTTTCCAAAGCCCTATCCCTGGACAGTGCTGCATTAGTCTTCAATACATGAACTTTTGGAGGACATTCCAGATTCAAACCAATACAGGTACTTTTTTTTGTTTTGTTTTGTTTTTTTTTTTTTTTTTGCATTACGTAAATTCTTAATTTTAAAGTCACATGAATGTAACATTGCACATTTATATCTCTGAAAGAATAAAAGTTGCTTTGTACTAATGCTAATATTTTTCTATGGGTCTATGGTCCTGAATGGGAACAAAATGTTTCCTTGGCCTGGAACTAGGCAATCTCTTAAGGTTTTTTTCAGAGATAAGAAAAGCAAGCGAAATGACAGAATGACAAGTTCTAGTTCCACAAGCTATGTCCCCAGGCTTTGTTCATAGTTCTGAGATAGCATGGCTTGGGCTTGGTATTCAAGTAGTTTACTTTTCTCCTTTATTAAAAAAAAAAAAATTAAAGGATTTAATTATTTATGCTAGTTTCTTACTTGGTTTCTGGGTCCAGCTATAAAACTCCTGATTAGATATAAAATTTTTTGTTGTGGCACTGAGGGCATCTTAACATTTTTCTCAACTCCATAGCTTGAAATAATTTTAGGTTTACAGACAAGTTGCAAAGATAGTACTGAAAATTCTTGTTTTCCTTTCACCTGGCTTCTCGCAAGGCTGGGATTGTACCCTAGTGTGGAGTGTTTATCGAACCTAAGAAACATCAGTACAGCGTTGTTCACTAAACTGCAGATTTGCTTTGAATTTTGCCAGTTTTCCCACTTACGCTCTTTTTCTGCTCTTTCAGTGGAATATCACTTGGCATTTGGTTACCAGGACTATTTAGTCTCCTCCAGTCTGTGATGGTTTCTCAGATTTTCCCTGTTTTTCATGAACTTGATACTTTTGAAAAGTTTGGTTAGATTTTATAGAAAACCCCTCAGTTTGGTTTTATGTGATGCTTTTTTTTTTTTTTTAAGAGAGAAGGACAGTGAGAGAGAAAGAGAGAGAGAGAGAATCAGTTTTTATTGACTTTTTCACACACACGGCCCTCATTGCTCTGACACTTAGTTGTGTGTACGTGGGTTGCTGGGGTTTGAACCCGAATACTCGCGCATGCCGGGCAAGCACCGTAACCACCGAGCCACTGTTCCAGCCCCTTATGTGATGCTTTCTCATAGATTTTCTGGAATAAGAATAACACCACATTTATCACTTGGTTAAGGTGGTGTTTCTCTACTGTAAAATTACTATTTTTCTTCTATTTTTTAGTAGCAAATTACTAAATTTATTTCCCCACTTAAGGACTGGGGAAATAAATTATACTCCCTGTTGGGAGGGGTGTCAAAATTTATGGACATTTATTAAAACCATCAAAGTATTTAGTAGAATTGAACCCAGGGTCTTGCACTTTCTAAGCAAGTGCTCTACCACTGAGCTTCATCCCCAGTCCTCCGACTGTTCTTTCTCTTGATAAAATTTCACCCACTAAGTTTAGCATTCATTCCAGAGTTTTGCCCACAATAAATATTACTAAGATGTTCAAAGGGCAATTTTCTATTGCTCTCACTCCGTTTATATTTATTATTTGGAAGTTTGGAATTTCTTTGTGAGAATTTTCCCATCTTCCCCACTGATTTATTTATTTATTTATTTGAGAGAGAGAGAGAGAATTAATTTTATTTAATTTTTCATCTGGTTTCTGTTGCTGTGTCAGTTGTGTATGTGGTGCTGGGGTTTAAACCTGGGTCCTTGCAAATGCAGGCAAGCACCACCGTAACCACAGAGTCACTGCTCCAGACCCCTGATTTATTTATTCTATTGTTATTTATAACAGTATAGATTAGTGGATAATTATTTTTCCCTTTGGATTATAATTCAGTACTGTCATTATTTTTTTTTTCTTTTGCTTGAATTGTTCCAGGTTTGGCCAATGAAAACTTTTTATGTCTTTTTCATCTCTCCATCTATCAACCCACAGAAGTTCACAATGATATCTTTGTTACTCTTCTAGCACCACAGGGCTCATTCTAGACTTCTTCCTCCTGCTGATTTGTAATTTATTTTCGATGACAGTGAGAAACGCGACTTTTGCAATCTACAATTTATTTGCTTATGTGTTCAACACTAATATACTTGTAAAGTGATATCAGAATTGCTAATCTGTATTCCTGTGCAAAACACAGGTGGAATTCAAGGATTTCATACAAGTTTTCGTTTTTAGTTCTCCAGTTTCCATCAAAAACACTTTCTCACTGTTTTCTTTTCCCACTCCCATGTGATTGAGATGTACAGTGAGATTCATTTGCCATAGCCTTCGTTCCATCTTGAGATTACTGATGACTTGATTTATTATTTAAAATTTGCCTACACTCAAATCAACTCACTCTTCATAATGTAAGAGCTAGTGGGTTTTAGCAAAAACACAGTCATTTGCTCACCACCACAGTGCCATAAGAACAGTTCCATCACCCTAAAATTCTCCTATGCAGCCCCTTTGGAGTGAACTTCCTCCTCCTGCCCAACACCTTTTAATAACATGCCCAAGCAATAAAGAATATGAGGAATTAACTTGTCAAAAACATTTATATTTTAGCTGGGTACATACCTGTAATCCCAGTGGCAGGGAGGATCACAAGTTCAAAGCCAGCCTCAGCAACTTAGCTAGACCCTATCTCAAAATAAAAAAATAAAAATTGGCTGGGACTCCCCTGTGTTCCATCCCCAATACAA